>VZTJ01004095.1:256329-281323 GCA_013397795.1 Orthonyx spaldingii | reverse complement strand
TTGACCCCCCCAGCCCCCTACCTCCCCGTCAGCACCGTAGACCTTCAGCCCCTGCAAGCTGAACCTCAGCACCACCGACCTCCTCCTGGGACAGTCCTGTCCAGGGGAGATGTGGCTTTGGGGGGTCTGGGCTGTGCCCCCACTGGGTGCCCCGATTATTTGGGGTGCCCTGTGTTTCCCAGTAAGGGAAGCAGCGGTAGATCCCGACCTTCAGCGACCGCAGCTGCTCCTCCAGCTGCCCCGCTCGCTGCTGCAGGTCCAGCTCCTCCACCGTGAAGGATCCCACGTACTGGGGGGGCAAAACCCACCCGTGTCAGCAACAACCCCCCCGATGCCCCCCCAGGGCAACCGGCCCACGCTGAGATGATGATCTGGGGAGTCATGAGGGTGCAGCAGCACCCAAACCTCATCTCGGGGTGTCAGCCCCCCACCATGGGTAAGTCACCTCCGCTGGCCTGGTGACACCCCGGGCTCGCTGCTGGGGGGCCGCAGGGTCCAGCCCCCGCCCATTGGCCGGCTTCTTCTTCATGGCAGCGGGGTTTGGGGGCGAAGGCTGGATCAGGATGGGGTTAAGCGACTCCGATGCCACATCTGAGTTATCCGGAGCCGTCCAGAGCGGTGGTGCTGGAGCAAGCAGGGGGGGCCTGGGTCCGGCCCCCGGTCAGCGTCCCTGCCAGGAGGGAGGGGACAGACACAACCTGCCCCCACTGTCCCCTGTTTCCAGCCCGCTGAACCCTGGGGAGGTGCTGCGGTCCCTGCGCGGAGCTCCCCAAGTCCTGACGCTAATGCAGATGTCCCCAAGTGCCGGCCCCAAACGTGCTGGGTGCAGTGCCCACATTCCACCCCCAAATAAAACCCGAGCTATCCCTGCACGCCGAACAGACGCTCCGGACCCCAAGTGAGGTGCATGCAGTCCCATATCCCGAACTCCAGCAAGGTTTTGGGGTCCCCCCACATCCTCCCCCTCCCGTGCTCCATCCCACTCCCCGCCGGCCACGCAGCACCGAGACCCCCGCGGCTCTCCAGGAGTGATCCGAAAACACCAACGATGAGGGTAGCAGGTTTGGGGGTGCTTTTTGGTCCAGAGAAGCCACGGAGGAGTGCGCCGGGCCCTTCTCCAGCCACCCCAAGGGGGGCTTGTGCTCCACAGCCCTCGGCCGGGCTGAGACCGGCGCAACTCGTGTCACAGAGGCCCCGCCGCAGCCGCCCGGGTGCGAACGCGTGGAGGGGGGGTCCGGCTGCCCCAGGCACATCCCGATGCTGGGGGATCCCTGCGGCGCCGTGTCCCCGTCACAAGCGCGGGTCGGCCCCTCTCCTTCCCGGCACAATTTGGGGGTCTCCCCCCTCCCCCAGCCAATCCGCGGACAGGCAGCCCCCAAGCCCCGCCCCTCTTTTCCCACGCTTCATTTCTCAATGGAGCCCCCAGCCCACCGGCCACCCTGGTGGTCCCCAAGGGAGGGATGCTGACCCCCAAAATTGAGGTGGTGTGTGACACCAGACACCAAGCATCCCCTGGGACCCCCATCCCGCCGGACCCCCCCAGCTCACGGGCAGCTCTCGTTTGGATGGCTCCGGAGAAACGCAGGTGAAAAATTCCCGGTGCTCCGGCTCTCGGCCTCCGCCGGTTGTTTTCCCTTCGCCGGCGGCTCCTCCGGCAGCTCCGGCCGCGGCTCAGGGATGTTCGACCCGGGGGTGTCAGGCCCTCGCCTCCAGCCAGGCCCCGGCGAACCCGAGCCCACGGAGCCCACGCCGGGCACGGGGCAGGCAGCAAACTCCCATTTCCTGCCTCCGATCTGCCCGCGATGAATCACCGCAATTTTCCTCCTCGGTTCTCTCCGTTTCTTGGAAGCGACGGCGAGCAGGAACGCTCGCTCGGGATTTTGGAAAACGCGGCGGCAACTGATTTTTTCTGCGCCTTTTCCCGTCTCCTCCGGCGTGCCCGGCGGAGCAGCGATTTCTAACCCTGACACGTACACACGTGGTTGCTCGCTCGCCACCCCCTGCCCTGATGCTCAGACCCTTTTCACCCCAATTGCTACATTCCCTGTGGAGTTTAGCCACCGTCGGCTGCTTTTGCTGGAAAAAAACAAATGAGGAGGGGTGGCTCTGGCCTCACTGCAGAGCCACCACGTAACGCAGCCTCCCTCACACCCTCCGGGCCAGCCGAAGCGAAGCTGCCCCCAGCCCCAGGGGAGACTTTGGCTCCTGGAATGGGAAAGCCGTAGTTTGGGGAGGAGATGGGCTTTAAGCTTCGGTGGTGCATCCAAAAGTCCCCAGCTCGTGCCCCAAGGGCGTGAGGAGAAGGGTCCGACCGGCAGCGTTCAAACCCTTGGTCACTGCCAGTTGCTTCAAGACACCGCGAGCAGCGATGGCAGAGCCACCAGATCAATCCATAGTGGGGAAACCGTGGAAAAAAGGGAAAAAACAGGACAGATGGGGCTGAAGAAACAACATAACGGAGCCCAGTCTGGCCAGGAAGCAGAGACTGGAGAAGAGCGAGAGGCAGAGCCGGCACAAACCCCCCAGAAGGTGTTTGTTCTGCTGGCAAAGAAGATTTTCCCATTCGATCCCTGGGAAGAAAGGATCACTCCTTTGGATTAAATACAACCAACCCTGTGGCTTTTTTTTTGACTCGGTGTGCAGAAATCACTTAATTCAAACCACAGCCAGAGTCTGGTGATGACCAAGGTTTTGGCACAACTCCTAATTCAAGGTGCTCCTGCTCAGATGTGAGAAATGTGTCATCCAGAGCAGTGTTTTCACAAATATCCATAAGATTTTTGGTGTGGGAATGCCATTGGGAAGAGGGAGGTTGAAAAATGCCCAGCAGTTGGGTGAAGACTCCTTGACCCCCTAAACACCCTAATGCTGGGAAATTTTTCCGATTCACATCACAATGCCAACAAATCCCATGGCTTCGGTACAAGCAGCCCCAGGAACTAACTTAGCCATTAACTAATGTTTCTAATTGCTTTACATCCCTGTGGATCACTCTTTGAGCAGAGCTTTCACTCTGTTTCACATCAGCTGTGATCTTTAACCTGCTGTTTGTACCCTTCTTATGGGGTTGGGAACAATTTAGGCCATTTCTATAGGAATTTTTTTAACTCCCAGTTAGAGGTAGCACACTGGGACAGCAGCTGAAAAGAATATATTGAATGAAGCTATTTTCTCCCTTTTTGTGTGTGTGATTTCCTCCTCACAGCTCTGTGCAGCAGCACGTTGGAGACTGTCAGGTCCCATTGGCGTCGCTGCCCTGGGCACGGCAGAGCGGGGACGTGGCGAGATGTGCTCTGAAGGCAGGTGCTGCTCCACTGAGCAGGGCAGGGGAAAGGTTTCAGCTGGGTTTTTTTATCCCCACTGATCACTGACAGGGGAGAAGACGACCAGCAAGAGGTTCCAACAGAGCTTTTTTTCTCAATCACCTTTGTCTCCAGAGAAACCAGGGAAGAAAAAGGTCAGGAGTTGGTCCGACTACAGAGCTTGGCAGCGGCTCAGGCTAAATCATGCTGGCTTTGAACAAAGATCTGCCTCTGCAGCAATCCGTGGTGACTGTATTCCCCCCTCTCTACCTTTCCAGGAGGAGAAGCTGTGGCGAGGAGAGAATGAACACAGAAGGCAGGCCTGGAATCTAGTTTCATTTTATTTTAGCAAACCGCATGTTCTTCACTTATCAACATCTCTACATTAGCAATTGTATAGCTCTCCAACTTCTCTTTAAAAAAGGGTAAACAAGAGGCGACAAACTCAGGCTTTTCATCTCTTAAAAACATTTGAAAGTTGGATTCAAGAAGACTTTGATATATTTTGGTTTTAAGGTAACAGATGTGGTGTGGAAACACTAATTCAAATCACCCGCCTAACCGAGAGCTGCCCTTTTTGGAGCCCCTCTGGCACCAGACCCTCAGAGACGCCGAGGATCCCACTCCCCAGCCAGCCCTGGGGCTGTGGCTCTGAGGAGAGCAGCACCTCGGGGCTCAGTGCAAGTGCTGTATGTACACGGCTCCCTCACGGAAGTGCCGAGGACCTCGGCATGCAAGGATCTAGGGAGGACTCCTCTGCCACGGCACCTTCTCATTAAAGAATCACATTCCCCCAATCATCCTGTTCCTGCTGTCTAAAGATATAAAGATCTTCTTTGAAGATTTAAAAGCCAACCCTCCCCCCCGAAACCCACGTGGAACACCATAAATTTACAGATTAGAGATGTCCTAGAAAAGTCCTAAAATTATTGCAGAAAGTAAAGATGACTCGTTCCAGGGGAGGGGCAGGCACGAGGCACAGCATCGAGATCTAATGAACGCTCAGGTTGGTTTGATTTAGTTTTCAGCTTTTCCCCATCATTCAAGAAAAAAAATTAAAAAAAATTAAAGAAGTGTTTAAGCATCAGAACTAAAATACAAATGCACGTTGACTTATAAAACAAGATTGTAGATTTGACCATGGGATTCCCTGACACTGGAAACATTTTACTTTTTTGCCCGGAGAGATTTCCTCATGGTGGATTTGCCCTTGGCAGAGGGTTTCACCTCCTTCCTCCCGCTGGCTGCTGGTTTCTTGGAAGAGCTGCCACCAGAGGCTTTCTTGATGGCTGGAGCTGCTGGTTTGGCTTTCTTAGCAGGGGTTTTGACCTTGGGAGGGGGCTTTGCTTTGCCCCGGCGGGCGGCGGGGGTTTTCCTTGGCTTGGGTTTGGACTCTCTTCGCTTCATCGGAGGGGCCCTGCTCCGGGATTTGGGAGGTGGCCTCTTCTGCATCCTGTCAGGGAGAGACAGCACAGGAGCTCAGTGGAGGCACCAACGGTACCCAGAGCAGAGCTGCTGTCAGCAATTTGCATAAATGAAGCACATCTTGGCATCCCTGTCCTTTGCCAGCACATTCCACCAGCTAAATCCCAAAGAGCCAGAGCTCCTTTGGTATCTCTACACTGAGCACTTCCCATCCCCACTGAGCTGCCAGTGAGGCTTCCAAGCCCTTTGTTAGGCAAATAAACATATAAATAATGACAGTGAACCAGTCAGCTGTCAGAACAATTAAGAGCCCTAAGCACTATCTCTCCTCTCTAAATGGGATTTTATTACTTAACAAACAACACTCATATTAAGTCCACATTCTGAGTGAGGTAGGTCTCATATCTGGCTACAGAGCTGCAAATAATTACTGTAGGGAAGAATTTTTTTTAAGGAAACAATAAATAAAAAAAGTTCCATGTGAAACATCACACTTTCTAAAGCAGGAGACTAAAGGCAACACAAAGAATAAACACAAGTTCTCTCTCATATGGAGGAGAAAAGAGGAAGGCTTCAAATTATAGAATGGGGGAGGTCAGTATCTCTGGAGCAAGGAATAATTAGAAACTTCTGCCAACTCCTGTAGCAATAGCCTTGTGGATAAGTGACCACACCAGGAGACACACACACCTGGCACTTTACAGCTCTGACAGACACTTATTTCATCCAAAGGAGCCCACTCATCTCTCATGTTGCCATACCTCTTCTTTGGTGGTGGCTCTTCCTCCTCAGACTCTTCCTCTTCAGATTCTTCTTCCTCCTCAGATTCCTCCTCTTCTTCCTCATCAGACTCCTCGGAATCCTCATCCTGCTGCTTCTCTGGGTAGAGCACATCTGGGCTACAAGAGGGGTCTGCTCAGAGTGTGATTTGCTTCTAAGGATACGACTACAGGGTAGGCAAGCCCTGGGCAACCGTGGCTCTCCTCTGGCACTGCAGCTTCCCCCTAAGGTTACAGCTTTAACCTAATCCAGAAACGCCCCCAGGAATTCTGTGACTGCTGCTGTCCCAAACCGAGGTTATTTAGTCTCTGCAATGGCAGAAACATGACAGCCTGGGAATGTACCAGCCCTAAGCTGTCCCTTCTCCATTTCTATCCCTCATTGCTCCTTCCCTGCAAACCCAGGGAGAGAAACAACAAAGGGGCAGGATCAGACTCCAGCAGCCGAGTGTGGCTGAAGCTGTGAGGACTCCTGTGTGCAATAAAGGGAGCTGGCACTTTAATGACTGTGCTGCCATTTGGCTCTTCCTGGGACACCAAGGCCCCATCCCTGGGCTCCACATGGCCCAGCACAATATCAGCTCACAGCAGGAGAAGAAAGGCTGGTTTAGACTTAGAGTGGCTAATCTAGGTCATCCTCCCTCCTCCCACCTCTCCTCCCTTAAGGAAGGAACAGCTGGGTCCTGCTCCTTAGGAGCATCCTGGCATGGAGAACCCACCCCACTCCCTGGAGCTCAGGTGAAATGGTTTCAGCAGAGGAACACTTAAATAGCCCAGCCTGCAACAAAGCAGCACAATAGATGACCTGAGAATACTGAGCCCGTATTTATACTGCCCTTAAAAGCTTCCCTTGCTAATGAAGTCAGCTTTCTGTTCACCCAAGCAATGCCAGTATCCAGAGCACGGGTGATGATGTGGCAGTTCACCAGTGATTAAACCCTCCTGTAAACAGGAGGTTGGCTCATGAACTTCAGCTCTGCTACCCGAGCTGTGCAAAACTCCTGAACATCATTTTACAGCCAAGCTCTTTACCTGGGATAATAAGGGAAGCAAAGCTGAAAGGTTCCACTGAAGCCCTTCCCAGAAATTTGCTCCATCCAGCCATTCTTCTCACATTTCTGCAGGGTTCTCTTCAGTAGATGTACTGTGAAAAAGAAAAATCAGAGAAAGGTTGTGTTACTATCTTTATCCTCTCGTCTGACCTTACTGCTCTCTGCTGTGCCCTCTGAAATCAGAGCTGAAGTCAGCATGGGAAATCCTCTCAGTCAATTTTCGAACAAGATACAAGATACTGTTCCTGAGCACTTGGCAAGAGTGGCTTTAAACTCTCCAAAGGAAGGAGTCAAGAACAGTGCATGTTTCTGATGTCATGAGCATGGGAGGCTCCTTCATATTTGGGCTCAGCCTAAGTAACCCAAATAAGCACAATGTAACTACTTCTGTCCAGATTTAACCCAGGTCTCAGACTGTCCTCCTTGTTTCAAAACAAGCCTTTTACCCTGGTTTTGATCTGCTCATGTTTTAAATGTTGTATGTGCTGCCTCCTTCCCCATACTGTGGTTTGCTTTTTGTTTTGTTTTTTAAAGGGTAAAATATTTGGTCTAGGAATACAACAAATGAACTTTTTAGTCCAGTCTTCTATTCCAGACTTTTATTCCAGCCATTCTATTGTGCACTGTGTAAGAATTGTAACTCAAATTGTGCAAGTACAGGGGATCTTTGTCTCTGGCAAAGGGCTGGGGTTGTTTAGTCAGTTCAGAACCATTTTCAGCTTTAATCAGAGGAGCCATTTACATATTGAGCTCCCAGTGAACAACAAGTTTTGCTCTCAAGCACATTCCAAAGTTTTTATAACCACAAGGCTGGTTTTACTCTGGGTGGCAAAGATCAACAGCAGCATGTAAAGGATTTGACTCCAGTCAAGTCCAGTTCTGAGATGAGGCATAAACTGGGGAGGAGAACAGAGCTCTGGCTCTGCAGTGTGTATCTGCCTGCTTTCCACATCTCACCAGCTCTTCCTCCGGTTGCTCTCAGAACAAAGCAGAGATCATCAAAATTCCTTTTATGTAACGGAAGGAGAAAGAAAACAACAGATTGCAAGCTGAGATTTCCTTATCGGCCTTGCAGGAGTGACAAGCACTGGAAGCTGGCTCAACACAGGCCCTAAGGACCAGGGACATTTCCAATGGTCCTGAAAATAAACCACACGAGGGCTTAGGAAGCCTGGAAACTCTTTTCCCTGCCCCAAGATTAAGAAGCCCCACTCAATATCAATTTCTAATTAGCAGAAGGCCCCAGGCAGCTTCTTCAGCCCTGGAAGCTGTGCTGGGTGTCAGTAACCCTGCACCAAACAGCTGTGCTGATGGTGTGCTTCAGCTCCAGGTAAAGACTGTGGGATCAGCAGTCTCCTCTCTGCTCCTGAGGAATGGCACCAGCTCAGTGACACCACGGGAACAAACTGATCTACATTCAGGTTCGAGCAGAGACCTCTGTGAGCTCAGCCTGTCTCAACTGACCTCCAGCACCAACCAACCACATCAGGGCTCAGCCCAAATAACCCAAATAAGACATCAGGTCTGCCTGAAAGCCTCTGCTCATACAAAAGTCAAACCAGACATTAGTGTCACTTCTGGCAACAAAGACACGCCAAATCTCCCTTCCAAATAAACCATGATTGGCTTCTCTCCATATTTGCCTGACCTTTTAAAAATCAGATCCAAAGTAGAGCCTCAAACAAATCAGTAAGAGAGGTGCTCATGAATTTTTTTTAAAAGTTAAACTACGCAAGTTCTCTAAATAAAAAGCAATTAGGAACTGCATTGATGACAAGCTGTGCCTTTCAAAGCAGAGAAAGACAGATGAAATCAACTTGGTGATTTAAGAACAATAAAGCACTTGAATACTATTCCCCCTTCCTGCCTATAGACAAGAGAATCGTGCATTCTGTCTCAGGAACTGGCCTTTGTCCGGCTTGAAAGGGACTGATGGGAATTCAAACCACAGAGCATCTCTACAGCACAAAGAGCTGAGCAGCTGCAGCTCCCTGCAAGCTCAACAGAGCAGTTTAAAGGTGCTGCACAGGCACATCTGCAGCTGCAGGACTCTCTCAGCATGCAGAACAGAAGTGTTACAAGGATCAGTACTTTACCCTGGAAGTTGGAGTTGGTCCCTGGGTAATTTTCCAGGATATACTTCTTCAGCGCTGTGGTGGAGCAGGTCTTCGGTTCGTTCATGGCCGCAATAGCAGACAGGATGGCATCCTCCATCAGAGTCCCACCCAGCAGGGGCTTCTCCCCTGATTTCTTCAGCTATTTTCCAAGGAGGAAGAGAAAAGCATCAAGACAAAATTCTCCCAAACCAGGTCAGGACAAGCTCCTCTGCACCAGGTGGGTCGGCGCTCCTGCATTAGCACAGATATGTTTAATATTAAAACACTGCACAGGGAACGCTGCTCTCCCAGCTGAGGTGGAAGGACAGGCCTAGTCAGTCAGCTGGCCTGGGGGGCTTTATCAGCAACACCTCACCCCAGCCCCCAAACACACTGCAAGAATGTGGCAGTCTAAGGGCTGATTGCTCAGGGGAGAAAGCAAGCAAAATAAATGACATCTTCCTCCATCCCACGGACCAAATGTACCCAAGAGACTTCTGTGGCACACACACGAGTAAAAGACGTCGCAGGCATCTGGGGTACCTGCTGCACTTCCAGTTAGGGATGGAGAGGGAAGCTTACCCCACCAGCTCCCTACTGTGCTGGTGAGTCAGAGCTGAGCAGTGCGTGCAGCACGCTCAGCAAGGGAACAGGGGTCTGCTCCTGAAACGGAGACCAAGAGGAGAACAAGAGTCCTATTGCTGCATAGCTGGACAAGTGCTGAGCACGCCAGGCTGCTGAAGAAAGGGCTACCCAGTGAGACCAGGGAAGAGGGCGCAGTAACTGACATCCAAGGCTTGTGGTCAACAAAGATGAACCCAGTCTCTGACCTGGAATGTCCCAGATGCTCCCTTCCCTGTGATCTGCTCTAACTGGCCCTTCTCTACAGCTCTCTGCAGGGCATTCTTCAGCAGCTGGGGTCTGAAACACAGGAGGAGAAAGCTTTACTGACACACACTGACAGCTTCAAAAACAAACAGTGAAACAGCGCTTTGCAGCGTGTGAGCAGAGCAGCCCTTAGAGGGCTGTCTGCCTACATGCAGACACCTTAAATGGAGGCCTGTCAGGCAGGCTCGTTACCCAGGCAGAGTGCGGCACCGCGCTGGGAGCTGACGGCACCGCCACGGCACTGCCGGCAGCTCCAGGCACAGCGAGGATCCACTCACCTGCAGCAGCACATTGGGACCTGGTGGGCATTCAGCTCACAGGCAAACAAAACCCTGTTCGAGGTGACACACAGGGTTTTGCTTCCCAAGCCTCAACTCGTTCCACACAGGTCAGCTTAAAGATTACTGTATGTGTGTGCCTGCTAAAGCATCCAGATCCGAGTGGGATGAGACCCCCAGGAGAGGCCTTCACATCCAGGCAGGACAGGGATGTGGGTGTGGGTCAGGTGTGCAGAGCAGTGCTGCTGTGGGTGTCAGGAACAAGGATGGGATGTAGACGGATGCAGGAAAAGACACAGCTTTTCCTCAAGCTTTCCCACAGGCCCTGCAACTTGGAGCAGCACCTGGCTGCTTAAACACCACACTGAATCATCGTGAAGCGAGACAGAGCCAGACGAAGGCTGAGTTCCCCCAGTTCTCTGCTTGCTAAAGCAACTCCAGCACTCACCTTATATCTACTTTGAGTTTGGGGTAATACTGAGACACGTATTTCTTGATCAGGCTGTAAGAAGCTTCCTTGGGCTCGCACAGGCGGGTGAAGGCCAGCGGCAGGACGTCCTCCAGCTTCACCTGCTGCTCTGCACTCGGAGCCGAAGTGCTTCTCTGAAACACACAGCCTTTTATGCACCAGCAGGGCCTAAAACTCTGGGTTTCTGAACCAGCAATGCTCATGTGGGGAGAAGTGCTCCTGACACTGGCTGTAGAACCAGAAACTCAGGAGCTGTAAGGCAGCTCTTTAACAACTTAAAAAGTTTCGCAGTTGCAGTGAAATCCAGCAAATTTGGCTGAATTTTCATAGGAGTTTTAGGAAAACTTTACAAATACAAATTGCTGAGTATCTAACAACATCCGTATTTTTAATTATTTCCTTCCTCTTGCTATAGACATTTTCCTCTCCCACCCTTCAATGAGACCGGAGAAAAATCATAGAATCACAGAATTATTCAGTCTGGAAAAGCCTTCCAAGATCAGAGTCCAAACATTAACCCAGCACTGACATATTCACCACCAGGCCATGTACCCAAGTGCCACATCCACAGGTTTTTTGAACACTTCCAAGGATAGTGACTCCCTGGATCCCCTGTGCAATGTTTTACAGCCCTTTCTGTGAAGATGATGATATGTGCTGACATGAAACTTAAAACTCATCAAAGACAGGAAGACAGGACCTGTTTACACAAATCAAATCTTCCCCAAAATGAACAGCTAAACAGGATTCCTTTTTCTTTTTTTTAAATAACACAATAAAATCTTGATTGAAGCCAACGTTCCATTCTGAGTTTTCTTCCACTCCTTTTGTTACTATGAGAGGGGATGATCAGGGAAAAATGGTCTGTTCTTCATATAGAAAATGTGCTGAAGTTCAGTGATTTGATGCTGAACAGCAGCTCTGCAAACAGTGCAATGGGTGAGGGAGCTGCTCCCCTGCCAGCTGAATTCATCCAAAACATTTGTTTTGTTGCAACGCAGAGAAAGTAACTGGGAACAAAGACACCCATGTGCTGCAGAGGTGATGTGTCAGCAGGTATCAGGTGCCTTGCTCACACTTCTTGTGGAGTCAGTGAGCTCT
Source organism: Orthonyx spaldingii (assembly GCA_013397795.1). Lineage (NCBI taxonomy): Eukaryota > Metazoa > Chordata > Aves > Passeriformes > Orthonychidae > Orthonyx > Orthonyx spaldingii. The sequence continues at coordinate 269,933 of VZTJ01004095.1, read as the reverse complement.
GTTCAGTAAGTTCCACTGCAATTAGTTTCCTCCAGGGCCCTACACCAAGTGTGTGAACATTTCCTTCAGTTTTAGGGCTTTTGGTCTCCCCAGGAGGCAAGAGATGAGCACCAAGGCATTACCTGTCTAATCCCAGGGATTGGCAATTCCAGCTAAACATTTTGTAACTGCAGCGTTAGGAATGTGTATCACACACTCAGCACAGCACGGAGTGGAGATCAGCAGTGCTGGAACCACAACTAACCGTGAAGCTCAAAAAACCACCCCCTTCATATTACTGCACAACAATGCCCAGCATCAGCAGCTTTCTTTCAGAAGCCTTAGAATATTTTCTTCTTCCTTCCTCTGTCCTCACAGCTGATAGGAAAACATTCCCCTCAGTCCTAAAGACTGGAGTCTTCCCTTTATCCACACAACAGATAAAACACACGTAGCAGTAGCATAAAACTTTCTTCCAATACCTGAGAGGCACCTGTCTCTACCAGGTAAAGACAGAGAAGGAGCTTCATGGTTATTCAATTTTCTGCCTCTGAACCAAAGCCTAGGGGGTTAATGTAAACATTTTAAAACGGAGATTTTGATAATTCGACTTGGGTTTAATTTCTCATAGTACCTTTCTGATTCTGATACCAGTGGATGGGCGTTTTAATTGCTCTACTTGGGCAGCAAAACCACAGCAAGGAGGAGAACACAGGGTTGGGGTTAGGTACATTGGGTAAGGTACACGTGCTTCAGTGCAATACATTTCAGAGTGCTGTTTAAAATGATCCATCTTACCTTTCTGTCTCTGGCTTTTGGAACAGTTTTTCCTGCATTAGACACCACCACAAAGCTCCCAGAAGCTCCCTTTCCTTTCACCTGGTTCAAGAGAAAGTCCATTTCAGTCCTTAACAGAGTAACTCAGAATAATAACAACCTGACAGACACTCACTGACATCATGATGCAGATTTTGAATGCACTGTCACCCTGCAGTGGGTTTTTATGGCACAGGCCTGATTTGAATGGCACAGGCCTGATTTGAAGCCACTGAAACTTCAGTAAGATCAGAAACTGCAGCCAGACATTAGGACAGGCTCTGCTATCCTGACCAGGAGACCCTGACAGATAACACAGGCATAAATTGCAGTGTTAAACCCTCACTGCTGCAGAAGTGACACTGCTGGACTCCCGTGCTGCTGCAATGCTGTGTGACACAACACCCAGAAACGGTCGTGAATTGCACAAAAACCAATGGTGCAAAGTATGTGACCGACACAAGAGCGCTGAAATCCTGCCAGTGGCCAACAAGCAGAGACAGAGGCTGATGAACCTCCATAAGGGAGAATGTGGTCAATCCACAGACTTGCTAACGGAGTTAAGAAATTCCTGTGCAGTTCCCAGAATCATGGAATGGTTTTGACTGGAAGGGATCTTAAAAATCACCCAGTTCTACCCCCTGCCGTGGGCAGGGACACCTTCCACTGTCCCAGGTTGCTCCAAGCCCTGTCCAGCCTGGCCTTGGACACTGCCAGGGATCCAGGGGCAGCCACAGCTTCTCTGGGCACCCTGTGCCAGGGCCTCCCCACCCTCACAGGGAAGGATTGTTTTCCAATACCCCATCTGACGTTGTTCTCTGGCACTCTGAAGCCACTCCCCCTTGTCCTGTCACTCCAGGCCCCTGTAAACATTACCTCTTCAGCAATGCCATCTCCAGTGCTGCTCCACAAAGCAGCTCTTACCTGCCTGATGATTCCCCTCTCCAGCTCCCTTTTCAGTGCTTGCTTCAGGAGGTATCCCCTCCTCTCCAGCTCCAGGGAAGGGTATTTGTGGATGATGTATTTCCGTATTGCAACCACTGAGGCACCGCTCTTCTGAAAGCAGGCCTGAAAAAGGAACAGAACATCACAAACCACCTGCATTGGAATTATCCTGAGTGGGGTGGAAGAACAGAGACTGGACTGATGCACACAGGCCACCACAGGATGCCAGGGCTGGCCTTTTCCCCACTGTGAGTCAAGTATAAAACATGACTAACAAAATACTTAACTTTCCCCTCCTGAGTAGCTGAAGAGCAACACAAAAGCAGCACAGCAAGCACGTATCTACTACTGCCCTGCTCTGAAACACTCACATGGAATGGCTTAAAATACAAAATACAGTCACCTTTTGGCAAACCAATGCTGTACAACTGATTTACTAACATTTTATTAATGTCAGACAGAGTAATCATTAAGTCAGAACAAGCTGCCAATTATTTTTTTTAAGAAGATGGGGGATTGACATTAGTAAGCTAGCAAAAAACCTAAGGTGAAGTTCATCTTTTGAAGATAGATGGAAAGGCCATCTTGCAATTAAGGCTGGTGGAGTTCAGGTCTCCTCTGAAGGGAACAATCAAGCCTTGAGGGGAGAGCAGCAGCACAGCTACAACAGCACAGATCTCCTCTTACAATCAGGAGGGATACAGTAAACCAAGACTAACCCCACTTTGGAATGCAGGCTTACAGTATCTCCATCTGTCCAGAGTTAGAGTAAGTTAATGCTAACAAAAAATACGTGTATCAAATAGATGGATGAATCCAGGTAGATTAAGTTAAACCTGGCTAGGAGGCACAGCAAACAAAATGATGACAGCAATCAACCAGGTTATGCCATCCTAGCTGTTCCTCATAATGCAATTAGGGAGGGAAAGGAATACTGAACAAAAAAATCAGCTACAGGGCCCTTCATCAGCCCCATGGACTCACATGTCAGCTCCACGGGCTGCCAGGCACAAGCACACCCATCTTACACACTCAGCTTCCTGCTAAAACACAGCACTGTCACCTGCACCTCAGCAAGCTGAAATTGTGTGTTTTAGGACATAAACTGTTCTGCTTTGTGGCAGAAGAATAAAAAGCACATTTGTGTCCTGCTTACCTTGATGGCCTCGGTTAAAATCGCGTCCATCTTGGGCCGGGAGGTGGCTGCCATCTGAGTCTGCTTCTGTGCCCGAGCCAGCTGGCTGGCAGAGAGCGTGGCCCACGCTGGGATGGTCTTCTTCACCTTCTTCTCCTTCTCCTTCGACTGATCCTTCTCGCTTAGGGAAAACACAGAGCAATAGTAAGACGAGGCACTAAAACAAGTGAAGCCACTCCCCCTTGTCCTCAACAAAAAAAATCTCAGAACAACTGACATTATTTAAATTAACATAACTTAAGGCATATTTTGGTGTTTCTATTGGTAAAAAAGAGACCTTGTATGGATATTCAGCCTCACGTGTTCACAGCAGCTACACATGATCAGTAGCTTCTTCCTGAGAAGTATCTGAAGGAGAAGCACCTTAAGGCACACATTTCCTGCATCTCTCCCACTACCCTGGCTCTCTGTAGAACCTGACTTCCTTCAGAATCCTACCCAAATTCCTTGAATTCAACGCCAAGCAAGCCTTACTCCTTTTTGGTTTCTTCTGAGGACTTTGTTTCCTCCTTCCCTTCATTCTCAGGTTCCTTTGGCTGTTCTGCTTCACTGGATGCAGCAGGCAGGGTTTCAGTCTCTTGCTCCTCTCCAACAGAGGCAGATTCCTCAGAGGTGACTTCTGCATCTAGAAAATGTGAAAAAGCATCAAGTTACTGTCCAAAATCAGCTTTTATTCTTTAGGAAGGTAGAGGGAAAAAAGCCAAACTTAGGAACACACCTCACTAATTATTTCCACCAATTTCTTTTCACTAATTTAAATGTGTTATTTAAAAGCAATTTAAAAAGTGAAGAAAAGTACTGAGAAGAGCTTCAATAAAGGCACAATCAGCCCTCAAGTGCCAGAATAACTACAAACAACATCATGCAACATTTTCATAATTAACCAATTGCACCAGTGTTCTCCTCTTAACTCCACAAGTTGCTGTTGCAGACAGGCCTGGGATTCTAGCCAGTTGCTTTGCCTATGACCCAGTTGTTTTCAAACACAAAAGCACCTGAAGGATAATTACAATTCCAGCACATTTTTCCAGACTTGGCAAAGCTTTAGGTGGCACATGCATTGGCAGGAGCACTTGTATATTAGGAGGATCAAAACCAGTCAGAAATCGACTTATCAAGAAAATAAAAACCACATAAAAATATATTTAGCTGAGAACAGGTCTTAAGAGACTGGGCTGCCTACTAGATAAGATGCATATAAACTGAAATTCCACACTTCTTGGACAAAGAACTGCCCACCAACACTGCTCTGTGCAGCTTAAGCATTTCTGGTACGTTCCTGTGCATAGTTTTCCCATGGAGGTATTTAAAATGCACAGTGAATTAAGAGTCAGTTTTGTACGTAGTTCTTTTATTTGTGACACCAAAGAGGACAAAGTCAGTGAAACCAGCTGACTGTAGCAGTGAACTGACACATTCTGAGACACTGAGGGGAAGCTGCTAAGACCAGACACGTTAATATCAGACTAGATTTCATGACACATTGCGGTAAAATGCTTTTTCTCAGAAAAATAGAGAAAAGAAATTGAATACTTTGTTTTTCCATTCATTAACTCTACCTTTTGATCTCAAGCCATCTTTCTGACACTACTGAAACTTCATAATTTCTTTACCCTAAAGGATGTGCAAACTTAAATGGGGCCATATTTAGCCATATTTTCATATCTGGAGTAACACGGGGTATAAAAGACAAAACAAATGGGTTCAGACTGAAAGCGGTGTCTGCAAAACACAAATCCTGGAACAGCCTGTGACAGGGAGCCAAACATTAATAATATTTTCATCCTGGCTGTAGGGTTTTCCAGGAGTTTCAGACCCAGCCTGTGTTTGGATGTACACTAATCCACTCTAGAACTATGACTGTACCTGCTTTGACCTCCTCCCCTTCAGCAGGTTTGCTTTTGGGAGGAGTTTCCCGGGAAGAAGCATTCACTGCGCGGCGGATCGGCATCGTGTCGTCTTCCACTTTCTACAAAAAGCAGATGAAAATCAGCACAGATGCGGGAAAGAATCGGAAAGTTTGGAAATGGGATTAAAGTACATCAAAGCAGCATAGGTTGGATTTCTGGGTTGGATTTTTCAGGGTGTTAAAAGACAGCAGCCCTCAAACCAGCTTCTTCAAACCATACTAGGAGAGGATAGTTCCATATTTTACGGTTATAAAAGAAATAATTTCAATTCCAAATTAAATGAGATGATCATTTGAGGATGTTGACAGATACATCATCTCAGGGAAAGCAGGGAAGGGGAAGCAGAGTTTGTTAGACTCCCAATCGAGTTTCCTAGAAGCAGGGGAGAAAGAGTACTGAGTAACCTTCAGCAGGAGTGGAAGTCAAGGACTGATCCAAGGGCAAGCTTGGAGAAAGGGCCAGCCCCTACCTCACTTAACTTGTCCGTGTGGATCAGCTGAGCTCCCGTTAAGAGTGGAAGCGCCTTATGATGCACGGGTTCAGCTTCAGACAGATCGGTCGACATTTAAATTAATTTCTAGCACCAAGTGCAGGTAACACTGTGGAGCCCCAGGTTTTAACCCCAAGGACTTTTTCCTAATGGTTTTCACAGTGCAGTGAGGAGTCAACCTGAAGTACAGAAAAGATGTGGTGTGAAAATTGACAAAACAAAAACATGTACGTCCATGTATCTATCAAATTAAAGATTCAAAAGAAAAGGATAAATGACTTACAGCTCATGAGTAACACAACTAACAAGCAACACTTGCATTCCACAAAGGTGCTAAAACATGTATGCAAACTGGAGAGCTATGGATGGAGCAGAAATGGGAAAGGTGGAAGCCAGACCTGCTCCATTAGAACATGGCTGAAAGATAAAAAGGCTCTTTAAGTTAGGGGCAAGCAGTAATGAGAAGCAGCCATTGCACTGTGCCCTGAGTGAGGGAACCGTTCACACAATGACTTTGGGTAAAGGCAGGAGCTGGCACATGGAGCTAAGGAATTACACCATTACATCTGTTAGGCAGAAGATACAAGCATTGGGAACCCAAGCCATGCCCCCCCAAACTAAACCCCATGCAATTTAAAAAAATGAAGCAATCTTTTGATAAAAAAATGACAATCAGATCAGCAGTCTCCATGCCTTCTACCAGAAAACATAAGCTTGCCAAAGCTCTGCTCCAAACACATGCACTGCCATGGATAACAAATGGGTCAAGCTTAGTTTAACCCTCATCAAGTCTCACTCCTTGCAACTATTATGCTTTTACAGCCTTTCTTACCTGCTGCCCACCTGACTGCACTGGCCTCTCCTAAGGAGAGGAGCTCCACTAATTCCATCACAAAACCGGGATTCATTGGCTCATTCACTTCCTCTCAGCATCCCCTTTAAAAACCTCAGAAGCAAAGCCTCACCTCCAGCAAAGCACGGCTGGACCTGTCCCAATTCCATCCAAAGACTAAGCTCCGCCTGCCCTCCCCCTTCCTGACAGAGAAACAGCTAAATGCCCCCATTTTCACCTACTCCGGATGTTTTCTTTTGCTCAGAAGGCGGGCACTTACCATAAACTTCCACTTTCAGTAGGTATTTCCCCAGCCTGAGCGTTCTCCTCTTGAACAGAGACCCAGTATCAGTCCCAGCCCTGTTTCCAAGCTGACTTTCACCACGGTTTCAGCACTGAACTGCCCAGTGCAGGGTGGGTGCTCTGTACCACACCAACACCAATTCTTGCCCAAAAATACATCCCTGACATTACTCAGCAGTGGGGATCCCTAATCAATCAGGGGCACTTCTGACAGGAACTGAACAGTCCCTCTGAAAACCCACGGGGAACTGGTCCTTCCTCAGCACCAGGGAAAGCAAAGCCCAACGGCACTGGATGTTTTATTCTGAGGCAAAACAGAAAAATCAAAACACACCACATGCAAAAAAAAAAAAAGAAAAAAAAAAAGATGAATGAAGCTTTCTTGTGAAATGTCAGGATGAGAAAATATACTAATTGCCAATTAGAATATACATAATATAGCACAGCACTTAAAAAAAAGTTGGCCCGTTTTAAGGGACCTTCCTTCCTCAAGTGTGGAAAGTGAAAGGAAAGAAAATGAAAATTTTCACCTGGCTTCAGCTCAGTATCCAATGTTTTTTCTAGCAAGCAGAGTCTGAAGTTCTTTAAGCAAATGCCAGAATTTTGAAGTGAGTCCTAAAATAACCAACTACAGATTACCCCTCAGGGAAATCAGCTGGGGGCTACAAAAGATGCACTCCCTGGGGTTAAACACACACACAAGCCACTCTGTGGCTGACATGGTCCTGAGGTGTATTTATTTTTAAACTGTGCGACCGGCACGACACATGCACGAAAACAGTACTCCCAACTTTGACTTAAAATTCCCCAAGTTCTGAAAACTCCTTCGTTTAGATCAGTGTATAAACCACTGGAGTCTTTTTGCTCTCAAGGGTACAACTTAGCACAATTCCTCATTCTGTGCCTGCAGTACACGCAAACAAGCTGGTGTCCAGCAGAAACTCAGAGTGGCTTGTTGAGTCCCTCTGCATTCCCAGGCATGGATCATCTCCTGCTCAAGGGGCCCTGGGAATCAAAGGGGCAGGAGGACAATCTCCTCCTGACTTCAAAACACTGATGGTCTCCAGGAGCAAAGTCAGGAGCCCCACCTTGTGAGAGCAGCCACACAGGGACTGTGCCTGCTCAGCCCATTTCTGTCCACGGGGGATTAAAAGTGGTTTTCGGCACTGAGTATGAAATATCAACCGCAACAGGCCTGAATTCAGTTCCTCAAAAAGATAACGCAAAAAAAAAAAAGTTTTGCAACAACAATGCAGAAAACCTCATGCCCCTCTCCAAATAAAACAGATTAATGTAATGGAAAAATCAAATCACTCAAACCAATCTGGACACGTTATTTCAAAATACAACTTTAAATGGGAACCACAGCTGCAATCACAAGCATCACTCTTAATCAGAAAATGAAAGTAACAACTGTATTTTGCATTTACACAAGCATCAAACAAACATTGTGCCTTAAAAGGGGACAGAGGCGAACAGCTGAGGATGCAGTTTTCAAAGTGGTTGTTGGGTAACTCTAGTGAACATTTAAATCTGATCAACTGTCATAATCACACCAGCAGTGAAAACACCACCAGGATGCTGACCTTCACCAAAGTACAGAAAGTTACTCCTCACGTAGTTACACCCCTTTTCCTACAGGAAAACTGCAGGTTCACAGGTTCCCAAATTATCAAGAACTATTTATTGCAAAGCAGGTAACCCAGCAAGGAGCTGATAAGCAACAAAATTTCTGGATTTCTAGATGAGCAGGAATGTGTCCAGTCTCCCATCTCAGGGAGTAGCTACTAATGGAAGATCTAAAGGTACAGGGAATTTTTCAAGAACTACTCTGAAAGCATACAGTGATTTCCTCCTGAACTATCACATCATTAGGATGGCTTCAGGTGAGACACATTTTTGATAATATTTCAGAAGTGTGGAGTCCCCCTACTAATGTAAGGGACACAAGAATGTTAAAAAAAAAAAAATTGGCTGAGTTCTTGAATTTCTTTTGTTCGTAAGGTTTTTCAACTTATCTCAGCCTTCAATCTCCTTTGAGGGAAGATGCTTCGGGATAAATTAGGTTTTGAATGTGGCAATCCAAGTGTCTGGCTGGCGAAACTCCAACTCACAGAGACTCAGGGTAGGGTGAGCAGGCTGAAAACAAATATGCAATGGAAAAAGGAGGAAGTGTATCCAATCCTGTGCCAGTGGGGTGTCCCCTTACTGTCACACGACACGTATGGGTGATTGATGTACTTAGACGTGACTGGGTACAAAGTACATGACACCAGCCTAGAAATGAGGTCAAAAAGGGCTAAAAAAAGGTTTCATGCACTTGCAGATCTAAAGGCAGGGCATCAAGGGATACAAATCCAACAACCTGACAAGTGACGCAAGCAAGAACAACTGTTTGTTATCAGAAAGGCTTAAAAAGCAAAGTAAAACTGGGTTAAAAAAACAGGATATTGATTATTGACAACTATTTACTACTCTATAATGCACAAAAGCATTTAAATGACTTGGAAACTGCAGCAAAAAGCACAGGAAATGTTAATATTTTTGAAAACACAAATCAAACATGCCAAAACCCATCGTCTTCTAAGTTGCAAGCTGCACAACTCTTTCAAGGCTTTGTCCCCCTGAAATCCTCAAAGCTGTTCCCTAAAAACCCAGCCCAGGTGGCAGATACTTTATCAAACCCTCGGTATCTATGTGGTCACAGGAACATCTTGGATACAAATGTGTTTTACAAAATGTGTCTGTCAGGAGCTCTCAGCTGGTGCTGTCACTGCCTGCTCACTGAGGTGTTCCAGCACAATGCCTTTGCCTTTTCCAGCTCATGGAGCTGCCTGCGGTCTTGGCTAAGTCAGCCCAGGAGTACTTAGTCACTTGAACCAGCCTAAAGTCCTGCAGATTACGTTACTGAATAAAGAATACAAATTTAGTACCAGCTTCTGATCCTTATTTGTCAACCCACTTGGAAGCTCGCTGGCGTGTGGCTGAGCACAGCTGCCATTCCCATCACTTCTGCTGGCATCCACCAACTTTTGTCCCAATCCTTGGGACCACCACGTCCCAGGAGGTGTCCCAGCTCCCTGGAGTTCCCAGCTGATCCAGCTCCAAGGGCTGTCTTTGCAGCTCTCCTGTGGTGGAAGCTCCCAGGGCTCTGTTCCAGGCTACCTGAGCCCGCGCTGCTGCAGGCTGCACACAGCAGCTTGTTTCAATTAGCCAGGAAAAGTGGTCCCGCACACACATCCAAGAGCTCCCTGCCTGCCAGGCAACACATTCCTTGGCCTGTGTTACAGTGTCCATTTCCATCCACTCCTTCCCTCTGTGGGGTTATGGGAGGAACAACAAACCCCATGTACTCTAGGGTTCAGGGGAGCATGGCAAAAATCCTTCACACTTCCAGCATTCAACCGCAGGAATTCCTACACTCAGAGACCCAAAGGAAGGTTTTTTAAGACTAAAGATATATTTTCATTTGAAAACATTTTCATTCAGCATTGAATTTGAGCCTCTGACTCCAAATGCCACGAATGCAACCCAACTTACACCTTGCCTGTCCCAATTTTTACAGAGCACAGCAAAACTTAAACCCTGTCCTTCTGTGCACAGAGATGCTGCTTTCACTGAAGGGGAGAAAAGGGGGAGAAAAGGGGGAGAAAAGGGGGAGAAAAGGGGGAGAAAAGGGGGAGAAAAGGGGGAGAAAAGGGGGAGAAAAGGGGGAGAAAAGGGGGAGAAAAGGGGGAGAAAAGGGGGAGAAAAGGGGGAGAAAAGGGGGAGAAAAGGGGGAGAAAAGGGGGAGAAAAGGGGGAGAAAAGGGGGAGAAAAGGGGGAGAAAAGGGGGAGAAAAGGGGGAGAAAAGGGGGAGAAAAGGGGGAGAAAAGGGGGAGAAAAGGGGGAGAAAAGGGGGAGAAAAGGGGGAGAAAAGGGGGAGAAAAGGGGGAGAAAAGGGGGAGAAAAGGGGGAGAAAAGGGGGAGAAAAGGGGGAGAAAAGGGGGAGAAAAGGGGGAGAAAAGGGGGAGAAAAGGGGGAGAAAAGGGGGAGAAAAGGGGGAGAAAAGGGGGAGAAAAGGGGGAGAAAAGGGGGAGAAAAGGGGGAGAAAAGGGGGAGAAAAGGGGGAGAAAAGGGGGAGAAAAGGGGGAGAAAAGGGGGAGAAAAGGGGGAGAAAAGGGGGAGAAAAGGGGGAGAAAAGGGGGAGAAAAGGGGGAGAAAAGGGGGAGAAAAGGGGGAGAAAAGGGGGAGAAAAGGGGGAGAAAAGGGGGAGAAAAGGGGGAGAAAAGGGGGAGAAAAGGGGGAGAAAAGGGGGAGAAAAGGGGGAGAAAAGGGGGAGAAAAGGGGGAGAAAAGGGGGAGAAAAGGGGGAGAAAAGGGGGAGAAAAGGGGGAGAAAAGGGGGAGAAAAGGGGGAGAAAAGGGGGAGAAAAGGGGGAGAAAAGGGGGAGAAAAGGGGGAGAAAAGGGGGAGAAAAGGGGGAGAAAAGGGGGAGAAAAGGGGGAGAAAAGGGGGAGAAAAGGGGGAGAAAAGGGGGAGAAAAGGGGGAGAAAAGGAAAAAAAAAGGGGCGCATTACTAGAGTGAGACTGATGCTCCCACCCAGGGCTAAGCTCAGCACTTGTCTCTGTTAGGGTCCAACACCAGCAACCCAAGTCAGCTCGATCCCCACAGCTGTTTATTAAAACAGAAGAAACCACCTATGCCTCACCTCCACTGGTCTCCACACAAAGAACACGAGCTAAACAGAAAAGCACTACAGGTTTCAGGTTCTCTCTCCATCAATCTCTGACCTGCACAGAAGGCAGTAAGAACAGATTGTTTCCGCTGCTTGGATTATTTTCCATTCCTACACCCAGGAGTTTTTCCTCACGTCCCCAAACAGCCACAGCCAGCGAGCAACTTAAATTACACCACCATCATACCTAAAGCTCACAGAAACTTCAGCCAAGGGATTAATATGAAACAGAACTTCTGCCTGTACGGCTGCCTCAAAATAATCTATCTCCACACTGATGCTCAGGATCATGATGGTGACAATCTCTGAGGAACAACAGTTCTGAGCAGCTTTTGGCTAGAATGGCCCTTGATTCAAAATCTCCACACTCTGTCTCTGCCACAAGCCACTGAGGGATGAAATCGCCCCCATCAGAGCGCACAGGGTTCAGCTTTAAGTTTAAAACAAGGTCAGGCCACAAAGTTAAAACAACTCCAACATGAAAATCCCCTGCTGAAAGTTTTCACAGCCTTGGATAAAATATCTTAATTCAAAATCCAGCTTCATGAATTTTGACAAACTGCTGACACTTGAACGAAAATTTAGGCTGCAAGTGTTACATACCAGGGGTTGAACCCTTTATAGGCCATCTCCTCCTTGCCTAGATAGATTAAATTTAAAACCACTGTATAAACCCTCCTCCCAACTGCTACTTATTCAGCCATCATTTATTCTTCTACAGACAAAACTATACATGATAAAAGCCTTTATTTCATTGCAGTCTGTAAGAAATCTACCCACACCTCCCATTATAGTCCATCAGTGTAAAACTTTTATTCCCTCTCACAGAAGTTTAAATCCTCAGAGGACCCCAGGTCACTTGTAACAAAACGCTACCAAAAGATTTACATGTCACTTTCTGCTGAAAGGGAAAAAAAAACCCACAGGAAAAGATATTCTGAAGACAAAAACAATTCAAGGAGCTTCTGCCTGATGAATGTGCATGATGTATTGAGAAGATAATTCATTAACAACCACACAGGTAAACGGGAGAAAGCTCAAAAGCCACTTTTTTTCCAAGGTATTTACACCCAGTTCTTCCCCCCAACAGAAATTACGTGTATTTTTCTTTCTCTACTCATTCCCGATTTCCAAGAATCTCCCACTCTAACCAACAGTTTTTTGAAGTCTCACCTGAGGAAGGTCTGTGCTGTCCTGCCCAGTCCATCAAACACCTCCACTCTTGAACTGAACTCACCTCCCTCTCCTCTCACTGCTCTCATGGAGAAGGGACACTGTTTACAAACACAAGCACTTCCGAACCTTTCCCGCCTCAAAGGGAGCTGCTTGCCAAAGACTGCTGGCCAACTCTTTCTTGAAGATGCTAAAAATACTATTTATGGTCAAAGCAAACAAAAGTCACGTGCTGGGAAATCAGCGTGCAACACTTACTTAATAGTTAGATAAGAACTGGGAAGTGACACACTTGCTACCTCAGAAATAATTCAGTAGGGCTCCTAAAGTGAGAAATACCCGAGTATCTGTGAAATACCACAACTATAAACAAACTATCCAAACTATCAGTCTCTGCCACACTGTATAAAGGAGCGAACACACCCACAATCCCACATTATCCGACTTCTCTTCTGCAGCACAGGCTGGGCAGTTTCCCAGTGATTTGCAGACACTGGGGAGTGGGAAAACAGCTAAAATACACGTCGGAAGGGTTTGTTCTGAACAGTGTCCCTGGTCTGGAGCTGTCCTCAGGTGGAGCAGGTAAGGTGGTGGGGGCCCCTGGCCTGGCAAGAGCCACCCCAGCTTACAGCTGCTCCTTCTCTTCTTAAATTTTTGCGATGTTCTACCCCAAAACACCCCACAGCCTTGAGTGGCAAGAAGGATAATGATACAGAAACGGAAGCCTGTCTGGAACAGTCCCATTCCAGACTGGAATTTAACAGCCCTCTCTCGGGAGAGTCTGTGCACTACTGGGAGGAGGATGATTAACATTCCTCAGCCAGGCTGCGAGCACCTGGGCCAGGGAGCACTCGGGAGTGCCCGGGAGCCGCACGCACGGGTCTGTATCCATCGCTGTCGGCGCCGAGGGGGATTAGGGACCTCTCTTAGGAAGCGGAGCCACACCGGAGCCAGGCTGAGCTTCCCCTCTAGCGGTGGCACTTCTCGGGCGTTGGGGAAGTGAGTTAGTGCAGGGAAAAACCCAAACAGCCGCACAGCCAAGCAGCCGAAAGGCGGGAAGGCCGCGGCGGGAGCCAAGGCGCTCCCTAAGTTTATAAATAGCGATTATTTATTGTGTCGCGGCCCTGTCAGCCCCTTCCGCCGCTGACCTTCCTCGGGGCTCGCCCTGAGCCGGCGGGACGGGAGAGGCGCGTCTGAGGCGTGTTTGAGCCCCGCAGCTCCTTTGTGAGGGCCCGCACCCCGCAG
>VZTJ01004095.1:238640-255641 GCA_013397795.1 Orthonyx spaldingii | reverse complement strand
CCCCAGCTCGGCCTCATTGGATCCTCACCTCAGCCCTGCCAGGCCGGGACCGCCCCGCCGCCTCCTCAACCCTGCCAGACCCGTGTGGACGCGTTCCTGTGTCACCTGCTCCAGGTGACCCTGCCTTAGCGGGGGTTTGAACTGGATCTTCTCCAGAGGTCTCCTCCAACCCCAACTATTCTGTGATCCTGTGTGTACCCGTGAATTCCCGTTCTGGAGCAGTCCAGCCTGTATCTCACCTCCAGCCTCCTGCTTCGTCCTCCTCTCACCCTCTGCGGTATCCCCAGTGCCGCCTTCCCTTTGCCTCAGCCTCTTCACCCCCATTCCTCATTAGCTGTGTAATTACTGCCTGCCGCAATTACACCACTCCCAGTGCTGAGGTCTGGCTGCAAGCTGGGAATTTTCTGTCACAACACGCTCACAAGTTCTCACGTGGGGGAAAGATCCCTTTTCTGATGATGCTTTGCTCTGTTTCAGGCAGTTTTTACCTGTGCCTCTGCTGCCCAGGGTGAGGATTATCATGGCAAGGCAGAGCTGATGTGACCCATACTTGTATCTTCACTGTCACAGTAATCTCAGGTCTGTGCAGAGACATAGATAAAAAACAGAAGCTCTTCCTGTGTACTTCTTGCTATGCTTTTGCTCCAAGTTTACTTTATCTTCCTAGACCCATATTATTTTTGTCCCCTTCCTTCAAATCCCACTACTTTACCTAACCTTGAGTGTAAGGTGGAACTCAATTCCCTACCCGTTTTTGTTTTCTGCCATAAGCATGCCTAGAATCACAGAATCATTAAAATTGGAAAAAAACGTTAAGATCATTGAGTCCAGCCATTCTCCTGGCACTGCCAAGGCCACCACTAAACTGTGTTCTCAAGTGCCACATCCACACGTTTTGAACAGCCCCAGGGATGGTGACTCCACCACTGCCCTGGGCAGCCTGTGCCCTCCATGCAGGAATTTTCCCTAATATCCAACGTGAACCTCCCCTGGCACAACTTGAGGCCGTTTCCTTTTGTCTTGTCACTTGTTCCCTGGGAGATGAGCTCAACCCCACCTGCCTCCTAATACACCACAGCAATTTCATCTGCAGTCCCTTGTCTGAGCAGTTTTCTCATATTTTTTTTCTGCACATAATCTTTACCCATCTCTTGCCAACCTCTCTCTCAGTGTTTTTACAATTTGAAGACCATATGGGCACTTACCCATTTATTTGGACTCTTTTATCCCTCTGTGATGGGAAACCCCTCTCTGAGCACACTTAGAAGCATTTACACTATTCAAAGCACTGCAGAGGTGTCTTATTTCTGCAGTAATGCCTGTTTCTTGTCTAAGCTTTTTCCAACTCTTTCCCCTTTAGGTGACTGCTGTAGGTTTACTGCACCTGAGAATGTCACCTTCTAAAGCCTTGTGAGCAAAGCCTGGCCCTGCTCAGTCGTCTTCTCTCCAGCTGAGCCGAACAGCCCTGGAAGTGCCTGAGCCAGATGGCTCCACTTTGCTGAACATTCCTGTCTTGCCTGTGAGTGTGAAACAAGGCCCGTGCAACTGCAGAAAAATGTGGGTTTTGGCTTTTTTCCCCCTGCGGTGCCTCTCTGGCAAGAGGGGAAGGTGGAGCAGAGGGGAAGAAGAGGGAACGTGCTCCTTTACTGCTGTTTTTTAAGACACCAAGAAGGAAAAGATCAAATCAGCCCAGCAGCTCTCCCTTTGCCCATTGCAAGGATGTGTAAAACCCCAGCACCTGTGTTGGCTGAGCCACAGAGCTACAAGCAGGGGACGAGAAAAGCTTTTGTTGTCTCCTTCTCTGGTTTTCACCTCAAAATCCACCCCAGAGGGGAACAGCAGGCCCTGCACATTCCTTACAGCCACACTGCGGGATCACAACCCACTGCTCTGTCTCCTCTGCTCCTCTTTTTGGGCAGGTTTGTGTCATTTGTGCCCCTCTTCCTGTTCCCACTGTGACACACACTGTGTGTGACAGTGACAGGAATGAAGCTGTGGGAACCTCTGAGCCAGCACAGGAGAAGGAACAGGGAAATCCATGGCCAGGGAATCAGACTGCAGCAGGGAGCGGCTGCCAGAGTTACTTGTGATGGTGTCGAGCACTATCGTAGTCAGAAATACTTCTAATAAGTATTAAACACTTTTAGTAAGTACTAAGCACTTCTAATAACTACTAAGCCTTTTCAATACCTTTCCTGCCCTCTCAGGTACCATGCGTTAGTAAGACTCCAGCTGGTTTTTCCCCTCAAATCATTCTGTTTGATTACACCTGCTCCCTTGGAGCTTTCCTGAGCCTCTCCAGGGCTCTGGGCTTTGGCTGAGCTGCTTGCAGATCACCCGGACACGTCGCTTTTGTTCCCAAGGAGTCGCTGTAAAATTTGCTGGTCAAGTGTTTTACTGCTTCCAGAGTAATGCCACATGTTCTTCTCCTAGAAACATGGAACTTGTTGTGTTTCTGGTTTAAATACTGTTTTGAATTATGTTTTAAATCTGCCCACAGCAACTCCATTCCAGGGGCTATTTTGTTGACTTTCTTACCCTACACCAACTCATATTTTCCCCACTTTGCAACATTTTTTATTTAAAGTGAACACTTTTGAATTTAAAAGCACCCTCCTGTAAGGTTTAACATCTACCTGCCACACACAGTACAAACCACATGATTATTACCTTCTTTATTACCTCTGTCGAACTGTGCACCTGCTGAAATAATCTTCTGCTGATACCTTCTTGATCCTGGTGCATCTTTGTTGCCAAATGCTGTTTCATTGACCTGCAGCTCCCAACTTCAGCTCTGAATACATTAAGGCCTTGCCTCTGGTGTTGTCACCCCAAGTTTTTGGCAATGTTTTGCTTTTCCACTTTTACCTCAGCTTTTACATTTATTTTAGGAAGCCTTTTATCCCTTTCTGACCTGCAGTCTGCCTGGCTCAGGGAGATTTTTGAGCCTTTTTCCCATCCCATCCCAATCCCATCCCAATCCCATCCCAATCCCATCCCAATCCCAATCCCAATCCCATCCCCATCCCATCCCATCCCATCCCATCCCATCCCATCCCATCCCATCCCATCCATCATCCCCCACCAGACTGGGAAGCTCTTTGCTGTCACTCTGCTCTTTCATCCCTAAAACTCCTTCTCTGCTGCTGCTTCTGCAGTTTCTTGTGCTTTGAAAAACAAATCTAATGTTATATATATACATAATCCAGTATTCCCTGAGAAGGTCTTTAGGTCTCATCATCCCAGGATATGTATCCAAGGGGGTTGTTTTGGTTCTGTGCCAGCCACGAGGACAGGGTCGCTGCACTCTCCAGCTTGACTCTATATCTGCACAGGGACTGATGCCAAGTACAACAATCCCATAACCATCACTGAACAAAACATTTAATTCATCTGGGTCTCTCACTTGTTGAGCCACACACAGACTTCCAGAGGCTTTTTGCCCACAGCAAAATAAGCATTACACCAGCAGCTGTTGTGTGGTGGTGTTGTCCTTCCTGCAGACCCACACATAATTCTTGTCTTTATGCCTGAGCTGTTTTTTTTAATTCTTACTTCTTCTTCTTCTACTTTACTTATTAAGGGATTTTTTTCCCTTTTATATGTCCTGTAGAAATAGGGACTCTTAGTCCTTTAACTGCAATTTTCCACTTTGTTGCTGATTCACTTCACCAAAGACATCTCTAATGATAACCAGAACAACTCACAATCCTTTTCCGATTCATGCTTACTTTTTTTCAGCTGCAGTCTTACTGTCATCCCTGTAGCTCCTCTAATTCTTTGCAAAAATCACTCATTTTCTGCTTTTAACCCAAAAATGCATATCCCCTGCCTCTTCCTGGCTTTCCAGATATCACTTTTGATCTCTTTATTCCTTATCAGCTTCCTAATAATTTGTTCTCATCCTTTTCCCAGTGTCACTCTACACCATCTCCCAGCTGATCTCCCTCACTGCCCCTCTCACACCTACCCTTAAGGTTCTACCTTCTTATCTTCATCTTTTCAAACACTTCCCCCATTCCAAGGGGTATCCCATTCCTCTAGGCATTTTGAAACCCAATGACCCATTTTTACATCAGTTCTAGCAAATGAATAAAAATACACTTAAATACACCAAGGTTTGTTTCATTCTGGAGCAAGTGTTGAATAGAAATACTGCTGGAGCCAACAGGAATTTGGAGCAGGAAAATGTCATGGACTGAGCCGCCTCCACAGGCTGATGCTTTTCTAGAAACACCCTAATTTGAAATAGATCCTGAGTGCTAATGAGGTGGGTGCTGTCGTCACTGGAGGACCAGGGGCTGGAAGTTGTGATTGCTTTTCTACACCACTTTTGGCATTACAGCAATGAATTATTTTACCCAAAGCAGGCACATGAAGTGACCCCTCCACTAAGCAAGGAGCAACTGAAGACCACCAACTCAACACTGCACACAGGGCCAGCTCTCCCAAAGCCACATATCCCCACAGTTAAAGATCTGGCAGCGAGAATTTCCTTAACTCTGAGCCAAACACTGTTTCAGATGAAAGTTTGTGAGCAGCACGCAGGGGCCGCTCCCCTCACCTGGGCAGGTAAGAGCTTGCTGCCAGACCTCCCGGCTGGGATGGTTTTGCAGCCACAAAAGCTCATTTTTGGCTGCCTCACGTGCTCTGCACACCCCTGCCATCAGCAGCCTGCTGCACTCCGGCCTCCGCGCAGTGCGAGAGCGGTGCCGTGCCTGTGAGCCTTGCTGGGAAGACAATCGAACAGGAATTTAAAGCTTTTTTGGCGATGGCTCCTGCTGGATGTGTACAGTCAGCTCTAGAGCTGGCTCACCCGTCGCTCTGGAAAATCTTGTCAATTGGCTTTTCTTTGAGATGTATCAGCTGCAGTTCAGGCTCCTGCTCAGAACATCCACCTTGTGATGCTGGAGGAGGCCTGGAGAATCAGATGCATTTCCTTGGAGAATGGATAAAACACTCAACTCCTATTTTGTGGAGATGAGTGAATTC
Organism: Orthonyx spaldingii; assembly: GCA_013397795.1. NCBI lineage: Eukaryota > Metazoa > Chordata > Aves > Passeriformes > Orthonychidae > Orthonyx > Orthonyx spaldingii. The sequence goes on along the minus strand of VZTJ01004095.1, from coordinate 250,649 downwards.
CCTGTGTTGATGGTCCTGGTGTATGAGAACGTCCTGGGCAGAGCTGTGGGCTGTGTCCACCTCTGTGAATTGGTGCCATGGTGGTGCCAAGGGCCTGCTCCCCTCACGGGAGTGATTCCTGCACTCACACACGAGTGGGAAGTGGCTGGGACCAGTGGATTGTTCACTTCATGCCATCTGTGATGTCTCAGAGCATTCACACCTGGTGTTATTTCAGAACAGCTCACCCTGCAAAGCTCAAATGACCTATTTCCCTTCATGGGTGAGACCTGAACGTACCAGCTGCATCTGCCAAGATGATCTTTGCAGCCCCTTTCCAACTGTTGTCCAAAACACTGTGATAAACCACTTCTAACAGGGCTCTGCTCCACACTCACTAATGCTCTGTACCCTGGGAGCTTAGTATAACCCTGCTTTATGATAACATCTGCCATTAATCCTTGCAGGGGGCTGCAACAGGACAGCCAAGAGCTTCATGGCTCTCTCCCCTCACTCAGTAACACACAGATTTCCCGATCAACAGCATCTATTGCCTTCCCCACGCCCACTCCCCTCTTTCCCATTTGCACCACAGCATATCCATCCCTGCAGCTGGGCCAGCAACTTGGACAAATTCCCCTATGGAAAGGACTGAATGGAGTGGGAGCTGGTTTTATTCCTGTTGCCGTTTCAGCACAATTTAGCAGCTGGAAACGAGAAAGAGGAGCTGGTGCCACATGACAAAGCTTTCCACAGTCAGCATCCCTACAGCAGCATTTAAAGAAGCAGGAGTTATTTCAGCAAATGACAGATCCACGATGCTTAACCAAAGGTGGCAAATGGAACCCCTTGAAAAATGCAAGGGTAGACAACTTGAGGTTTCCTTGGATATTGGGATTTAGTCACGCTGCTGGAAGCTGAGTTAATCTCTTGCTGCTGTTCTTTGCCCATCACTGGTTTTCCTCCATGGCTCCTTGTGGGTTGTCTACCTGAAGAAAGCCACGCAGGATCCTCTGGGCTGAAGTCTCCTGGTCCCCAGGCTCCAGCCTGCTTGTTGCAGGTTGCACGGGGCCCCAGGCACACCAAACCTGGAGTTTGTGTCAGTGTGTGGGGCCCCGTGCAAACCTCGGGGTTGGCACCCCATGAAAAGCCAGTGGTGTGCAAACAGCTCCCGCTCCTGCTGACGCTGCTTGGCTGCAGATACTGCTCAGCTGGCAGCTTCCAGGCCAACACCTTCCAAAGAGCAGAAAGGCTGAGTTCCAGTTCCCAGCCTGACTGGGAGAAGCGGGAGCTCGGAGCACTTTCCAGCCTGAACACCTCCCGATGGATTCAGCCCTGGGCACAGCACGGCATTCCTGGTCCAACTCCCACCACGCAGCATCTCACCAGCCTCACGTCCCGACCTGCAGCCAGCAGCCAGCTCTCCTACAGGTGGTTCAGCGCCTCAGGGCCAGGGCTGTTGGATCTAAGGGCACAAAAGCACTCTGGGGAGGTCTGATTTTCAGCTTCCTGCCCCCAAAGCTAAACTCTCTAGCATCTGTGAAAGAAACCAAGCGTGCAGGCCTGGCTAACAGCTTCTCTGCTCTGCATGGGACACTTCCAACAAAGCAACCATCTTCAGGGTGTCTACAAACAACTGCGTCAGGGTGTGTAATAACAACTCATGTGGGACCAAATGCAGCAGGTACAATCACAGCCACCCTCTGGCAATGAGATGCCAATGTCTGCAATTGGCTTTAAATGTCTTCAGGATGCTCAGCAAGTTAAGGGGACTTTTTAGAGACCCTGTTTTTCCTTTATCAGTAAAAACGATCTATAGGGTTGGAACAAAAGCTCTGTGGGTCGCAGCAACAACCAGTGTAAGTTACTACTGGCTTAAACCTACCTTGTGCACACTAAAAACCATCCCTGCAGAGGAATCCCTTCTCCTGAGCCTGTCCTGCCACGTGGGCTACCACGTCCTGCACCAGGGAGGGCTGATGCCAGGCAAAAAACCCCCAGGAGTTGGACTCCATGATCCTGACAGGTCCTTTCCAACTCAGTGTATTCTAGGATTCTATGAAAAGATTTTTCCACACACTGAGATCTGCTCCTGGACCTGAGGCTCTTTTGGAAAACAAGGTAAAACCTGAACCTCTTGACACAAGCAGAGAGAGCGCAGCACCCGGGATCAGTGTATTTCCTGACCTCATTCCCAGAAATGGCTGATCCCTTTCTGAAGACACTTTCCTAGAAAGAAACCAGCCTTAGGCAGACATCTGCCCCGCAAATGTGCTGTTTGGTGGCTTCAGGCTTGGGGACATTCTCAGAAATAAAGAGGGATGTAAGTGATGCATCTGCTCCTTGCCTGTGCTTCCGACAGCACCCCAGCCTTGGGAAATGAAGGGCTCCCAGCAGTGGAAATGGTTCTAATGCCACTCTTCCCTGCTGAGCTGCACTAACTCCCTGTCACAGCCAGGAGCCTGCACACAAGATGTGTATAAATAGGACCAAGACTAGGAGAAAAAACCTCAGCATAACCTGCAGTACTCTTGGTGTAAACCTGCTGCCCTCCCTGCTGAGGCTTTGCTGTAATGTTAGGTCAGTGACCATAGCTCATCTCTCCTCACACAAAATGAGGCTCCTGCAAATCACATTCCCACAGGAACTTGTTTTAATTAATAATTCCCTTTTCTATTTCATATACCTTAGCTTTTTGCATTTTAATACCCTTCACAGGAAACTGGTTACAAAGATCTTTCATGAGCTGCATCCTGAGGAGCCACAACCACCTGCAAACCTGTGCTGATCTAGACGGAAACTGGAAAGCAAACATGGCAAGAGGAGCAGAAGGGGGAGTCAGGAGTTCTGCTCTTTGCAGTGACATTGTTGGGAAGCTGCAGCTTCAGGTGAGACACCCACAGCTGGAGACCTCAAGGCCTTGTGCATAAATCACTCACAGCATCCAGCGTGCAGCTGAACTGATTTAACTTGAGAGAAGCCAAAACCTGCCACGCTGCAAACACAACTTTGGGTAATTCTGAAAAACCCCTCCTGAAAATCTGTGAGAAGTCCCTTCCTGGCTTTTGCAGGACACTAACAGGGCAAGTTCTCACCCTGGAACATCTAACATTAAAGGCTCTAACAAAAAGGGGAAAGCCTTTCTCACCTCACCCCTACCCACCTGCTGGCCATGCCTATTCCCTCCAGCCAGTGGTTTTCCAACTCTTTCAGCCAGAAGGTTTAAGCTTCCCAGACAGATTTCCCAGCCCTGACACACTGGATTCACAGGGCTGTTCAAAGGCTCTGCAGCAAGTTCACCCTTTCCCACCCGAGGCAGTAACAGAAATCAGTCCTTGCACAGCTCTGCTGTTCACACTCATGTTCCCAGCGGGCTCTGGCACTGCCCACCACGAGAGGAACTCCATCATTTGCCCACACCAAACTGGCAGATATTTACCCTTATTTACAGACAAACTCGCGTCCATTTAGTTCAACTATTTAACTGCTATCAACCAACAGGTACTGCTCCAAAAAATGCCTTTTGGAAGAAGAGCACCCACACAACCTTCTGCAGAGGTTTAAGAGACACTCCTGGAGCTCTTTTGGGCAGGGGTTCCATGGGGACAGAGCTTTTGGAGACCTTGAGAGCCCATCCAAACCTCTGGGCCCAACGGTGAGGCCGAGGCATCACCAGGTGTGGTACACGCAGATACATGAGCATATATTAACAGTGAGAATGTTTTCTCTTTTTTCTTTTTTTTTTTAACAAAACATCAGAGAAAAGTGTTTTATTGTTACTAAAAAAAAAAAATAACCAAACAATGCTCTAGTGTTTTAGGCCATGGATTCTCTAGCTCAGATTCATGGCGTGGAACACGTTAACAGGGAAAGTGTCTCATGGACATCTCCCCTCTGGCCACAATCAGGCACCTCCTCCCTTCCCCGTGGTGATCAAATCACATCGTTAGGCAAGTACAACAATTGTTTACATGTAAAAGTAAGATTAGGAAGGTATTTAACGTATTTGTAGCCTTTCTTCCCTTCATTTTTTTTTTCTTTTTTGTTGTTTGTTTCTTTTTGTTGTTGTTGTTGCTGTGGGTTATTTGTTTTTGTTTGTTTTTCTAAAAGAAGTGATTTAGCAGCTGGAAAGAAAAAGACAGCATCATGTGAGCAGCCAGTGCTGCAGAGACCCCCAGCAAATGCTCCACAGGTTACTCACGGTCCATGGCCCACAGTTCACAAACCACATTTCAGGGCTTCCCCAGCTTTGCAGAGTCCTTGATGGCCGGCGCTTCTCACAGCGAGAGCCAGCAGGTTGGTCACCTTTGGCGGCTGAAGAGCGACACGCGAGGCCTGGCCGTCCTCAGCAGCAGCTCGGTCCGGAGCAGCGCGGGGACGATCCCGCCGGGCACACGGGAGGGCTGCAGCTTTGTCCCCGCACCGCGGACACGGCACGGGGCGGGCAGGGCCGGGCGGGCACCGCGTCGCTGCTCCACCCGTTCCCGGTCCCTGGCGCTGCGTCCCCTGTCCGGGCCGGGGCTGCGCGGGCACGGCGGGCGAAGGGCACGGCGGGCGAAGGGCACAGCGGGCGAAGGGCGGTGGCCACGGGCGCGGCGCTGTCGGGTCTCGGCTCACTCAGCTGCCACCTCCGGAGCTCCCAGGGTCACGCATCCCGGGACGACGCCACCGATCCAAGTCACACGAGAGACGCGGCTGCCACACGGCCGGGGACCCCCGGCTGGGATCGGCACCGTGCGCCCCGAGGTCGCGTCCCAGCCTCGGGAACCAACCGCACCTACGTGGCCCCGCAGCCAGCGGCTGCTCCCCGGCCAGGCAGTTCTCTCGGCACAACAGCAACCCCTTTTTTCCTTTTTTTTTGGTTTTTTTTTTTTTTTAAATAACAATTGCTCTCACCCCTCATTTTTGGTAGTCACACATACAGACACACACTATATGTACACAATTTGGGCCCGAGGACCTACGGCACGCCAAGGAAGCCAGCACCACTCAGGAGGGTGCACACATTCAGCAGCTGTCAAAGGAGAAGTCGTTTTACTTTCTTTTAAACTTGCAATGTTTGTCTTTATTTTGTTCTTTATATTTTGAAAGTGAAAAGAAATAGTATTGAGTCAATTTCATTTTTTTCTTTTCTTTTTTTTTTTTTTTTAAATATTTGTTCTATGTATTTACAAGCCTTAAAGTTGCTCTAAAGGTTCTCAAAGTATCACTAGTACTTTTTTCCCCGGGGTAGCACGGTTTTCAATGAGTTATTTTCGGAGCACTCTGGTCCGCAGCGGTTTTCTCAAATGCATTTCCTTCCGATCCAAGGTTATGTATGGTTTGATTACTATTTTCTTTTTAAATTTCTGAAGCAAGCTGAGAGGCAGGCAGAAAACTCTGATGACAATAAAAAAAAATTGATCTTGTCCTCATCTAGCTCACCCCAACCCCCTCCAAAGTTTTGTCTATTTATCATGCTTTGAAACAAAACTGAGGTGCGTATGAAGGGGAGGGAAATTTATTTCTCTGCTTTTGTTCTATTATACAATTTGTTTACAGAAACTGCAAATTTAAAAATTACACTGGCATTTGCAGTCCTTAAAATAATAAATTAAAAGTTTTCAACTTTGTTTTTGCTAAACAGATTTGTTTTGCTGTGTGTTTTCCTAAGTATGAGTCCTTGTTTAAAAAGAAAAGAAAAAGATTAAAACAGAAAATATTTTCTATAAATAATACATGTATTTTGGTTTAGTGCTCCCGCCCTCAGGTTTGAAGTTTACTTTTGTAGTTTTTTTTTCAAGTACCTTTTTGCCTCCATGATCACCTCGGTGTTTATCGGGTTTTACCTCTCCCACTCGTGCGTGTGTGGGGCAAGGGGGTCTGCGAGAGAGAATTGGCCTTGCTGCACTGTGATTGGCGAAGACGTGAAACTTTTTAAAAAAATACTTAAATTGTTTCTTTTTTGTTTGTTTGTTTTAAATCTGTATTTTAAGTTTTAATTATCCTCTGACTCCTCTTCGGCCTCCCGTAGCCACGTGAAGAATGCCGTGACAGATTTTAGCGCTACTCCTTTCCCGTTCTGCTCCGCTGGGTCCTTGCTGCTTTCCCACTTGTAGAAGGCATCCTCCGAAATGACCTCCTCGTCATACAGGCAATCAAAAAACATCCGCAACAAATCTGCAGTAATGGAATAACGGGAGGGAACATCTGTCAGCTGCGGCCGGGCAGAGACGCGGCGCGGATAAGGGGATTAACGCGACCTCTGGCACAGGAGATGGAGAGACGAGGAACACAAAGGGCTCTCACTCAGTTACTGCTTCCTGGCTGCTCACACTCAGGTGAGGGGGGAAAACCGACCCCTCTGACACTGTCAGAGAAGAGGGAGAGCTGGGAGAGCAGCTGTGGGAATACGTTATCTAGAGACGGGCTGGCAAGCAGAACCCAGAGCAGCCCATCTCCCCTGGATCACACGTCTGGATTCCCTCCAACCCCAGATTTTTCTGGCTCAGCAGGAGGGATAATGCCCAACTAATGCCATAAAGGGCACTAAGGACGATCGTGTTGGGTGTTTTGAGGCACTCTTGGATTTTGTGTTGCAGATTCCCTGGGAATCCCTGTTTCTTTGGCTACTCCCTTGCCTCTTGTCCCACAAGAGTTTTCTGTAGTATCTCTGGGACAAAACTCATCAGTTGACCAACTCATTCCCTCAAAGCCCACAGAATCTGTGGAGTAGCAATGCAATAACAACACCCAGGCTCTCACATGCCCAGGTACTGCAAACTCAACAGATTGTTTTTTACTGCTCCTTTTTTGCTCTCCTTTTATCAACAGAGGTTTGTCTTTCCTTCTGTGTGGCTGCTCACAGGAGCAACCAAAAGAAGAGCCGGCCTCTGGCCAAGCATTTGGGAACCTGCACTGCTCTAAAAAGCTGGAATCTGGACAAGCTGAACCCACCACACACCATCTTCTCTCATCTGCTACCTCCAAAGGTAAGGAAAAGCACATCCTCTTCCAGTTTCCCACAGAATCCCCCTTCCCTTATGCAGGCTCAAACCCCCAGCACAGAGGCAACACTTACTAGGAGGTTGATCAAGTTTTACTATTGATGCTTGTAGTGCATAAAGTGCTTGTAGTTCCTTCTCTGTGTCTGAGTCCAGGTACTTGAGTAAGATGGGCACTCTCTGTTTGATAACAGCGGTGTCCACTCGGAAGCTGGAAGAGTCCGCTGAGGGGAAGAGGAGAAAGCAGGGTCAGCTTTGGCACACAGCAACAGGGACAGGTCTTTGATTGCCTTTATTTATGCAAGTAGCAACCACAAACACAGATTAGAGTGGAGAGAAAAGGAGGGTGAGAAACAACAGGAAGTATTTTTGATTAATGGCTATTTCTGGAAGTCTTGGTCCTTACAGTTCCCCAAATCGAACCAGTGTGTGCAGCGACCCCAGCTCTAACACACGCAGAAGTGGCACAACCTTACTCTGCAGTGCAAATTGTGTCTCCACAGGCAACTGTGTTTAGAAGGTTTTTAGAAAATTCTACCTTTTTTCCCTAAAAATATCAGGGCAGAAACAGAATCATAAGTTGCACATGACATAGCAAATTGTGAATATATAAAAAACATGCATTAGAAGTCCATCAGCCACATGGATAAATTATTCAGCAGCTTTCAAGCACATCATGCAACCCAATGAAGTGATATTTTGAAAACAAAAGAAAAAAACTTGGAGGCAAGGTCAAAATTTAAACCAGAGGATGATTTTCCTGACACAACCGGGAACCCTTAAGCACTGGAAATCAAATCCTGTGTAACGCCTCTGTTAACACTAGGTGGCATGAGCAAGGTTCTGTTCCCGGAGAGACGAAGGAGCTGGGCTGTGCCTCCCCTCCCTCACGCGGCGGAATCCAGCCCTTCTCTCCCCCGAATCACAGCTCAGAGCAGAACCAGACCCTTCACAAGCACCACTTTTTGCTTTGCCAGATGCCAGCAGTCAAGTTAAAGAAAACCAAATGAACTGAGCAGATGTTTCTGGCTGCAGAGCTTTACTCAACCCCCGAGGGTCTGAGGCTCACGTGTCCAACTCGGGAGCCCTCCCTTTCCTGTATTTCCAGCCGACAGCTGTACAGTCAAGCAATCCACACAAACCATGGTTCCGAAATTGAAACTTTGGATATGAAACTCTCACACGCCTGAGTCCCAGACTGACTTCCTCCCGCAGCCCACGCTGCCACTCTGGGGTGCCCACGCTTCTTTGCTGACACAGGAGTGGAAATGTTAACTGCTGTAAGGATGATCTCAGTCATTTCCACCTTCGTTACAAAAATCAGCGAACAACCTGGCATTACCCACCGCTGTCTGAAGCCCCTGCTCACAAGGTCACTGGGATACACCAGCGTCACCTCAGGAACACCACACGTGGCAAAGCGCCCGGCTGTCACATGGGGAAGGGACACCCTGCTCTCAGGCACAACCCCAAATGATGGAAAAGCCTTAGTGTGTGATAAAACACAGTCTTGGGCAGGGAAATGTGATATAAACCTGAAAAATACAGAATAATTCTTTGCAGGTTTGGTTTGTGTGGTGTTTACACTGCAAGTTACTCACCTATAATAGCTGCTTTACAAACTGCTGTCATTAAAGCTCTAAGGAATGTAGGTGAACTCATCTGGCTTTCATCTAGATTAGCCTGGAATCGAGAGTAAAGGGACCAGTTAAAAACACGGCGCTGCAGAAGCACGACCGCTTCCAAACTCCGGCGCTGAGTCTGGCAGCCAGGCCAGGCTCAGCTGCTGCTGCAGCACAAACCCAGCTCACCCCTCCAACACTCGGCTTTCCCACTCACTCCTTGAGACTCCCTCAGGGACGTTAAGAGGCAACACCAGCTCCCATGGGATCCATGTGCCACCAACGCCTCCCACAAGGAGCTGTTTGTCTGCAGAACCAAACCAACCACGCCCTCACACAGTTTCAGAGAGTTTTGGGCTTTTCCAACAAACTTTACAGTGTGTTCCTTGGGTGGAGATTGTTTGCTTTGTAAAAGAAATTCAGGGAATGGCTCTGGAACTTGTCCAAGGCTCCAAAGAGCCTGTGGGTGATCCCAGATTTTCAGTGCTGCTTTCGTTCCACTATCGACTCCTCTAACAGCAGTGGAAAAACAACATTTCTAACACATCACACTGCCACAGAAATAACTGAACTGAAGCTGACCAAGATTTAGTGTAAGCACAGATGTAAATGTAACAGGTTGGGCAGAATTTCAGACACTAAACATCTGGGTTAAAGAATGCAGCCAGAGACTGAGAGCAAAGGCCTGTCTCTTCCAGTGTCTGGCCCAGTGCACTGGGAAAAGGTGCTCTCAGTGACTGCCCAGGATGTTTTTACAGGGGGAAATTTGCAGAGGTCATGTTGGAAAAAAGTAGTGAGGAGCTTCTTTTCCCTATTTTATGAAGAAACGGTGTGGCAGTGTATGTCTAAAATGTACTAAGTGGCAGAAACAGGGTATTCAGTGTCAGAAAGTCTACAGTATTTAAAAGGCAGTTACGCAGTCAATATGGCTAAAATTCTTCCTTCCTAAAGTTTAAATAACTGATTATATTTTAGATTTTAATTCTTTGGAAGTGTTGATTGCACAGACCAAATCCTCACAGTGTCCTATACCCCGAGACGTTCAGACCAGAACATATTTACAAAAGCAGTTAAACAGTCTGCAGGGAGGGTGGAAATCTCTTTGTACCTCTACCCAATCAAAGATTTGTTCATCATTCGCCTTGTCCTCAACAATGAGTTTTTCCAGCTGCTTGTTCAGCTCTTCCGCAGAGAGTTCTTTCTCTGAAAGTGCTTCTGAGGAACTGGAACAGTCGGACTCCGTGAACTCCAACTTCTGCAACACCACATGTGATGATGAGAATTAGTGAAATGTACTTTCCTAGGCTGAATTACACCAGATTGAAGCACGAAACTACATCTAATTCTGCTTCCAGGCATCTTTCAGCTGCTCAGTTATCATTACAACAATATAAACTTTCCCTTCCAAAGGTTAGGAAGCATTTTACAAACACGTGGGAACTACATTATCCAGCAAAGACAACGAGGCACCTCAGGCAGCTCCAGCCCTGCACAGCAGAGCACAGAATCAAGTGTGTGTTGCCCAGCTGGAGATACAGAGACCAGAACTGGCATTGGCTCGAAGGAATTGCAGCCAATGCCCCAATTCCTTGAAAACTGTGACATAAGAGCTGCAGTCCCCTCAGCAAGGCCCAGGCCATGGTAATAATTTCATTTCCTGCAGCACTTCCAAAGTGCCAGAACAGGGCAGTGGATCACTCGAAGCTCCAAAGGGAGAACGTGTCCTCCAGAGGAGCAGCACCAGCAAGAGGTGAGGTGCCTTCTTCAGTCCTGGCTCCCTCCAGGATCATAATCCAAGGTGGGATTAATGAATATCTGCTACCATTTATTGTGGCCCTTCTGCAGATTGTCTATCCTTGCTCCAAAACTCATTTTTGCATTTTTTTTTCCCAGCTGGGGAAACAGGTCTCCTGGAGGAAGCCAGGTGACCAGAGATGTGTGTCTGGGGGCAGTGGGGACAAGCTTGTCCTCCCTGTGCTTCAAAAGGTGGTGCTGAAATCCTCTACCCCAACCTGGAGACACTTCACCCCAAATTCCAACTGCACATAAGAATGGGGTGGAAGAGCATGAACAAACAGGATGATCAAGCAAATGATCTAAACTCACTTGTTCCATGAGAAAGGTATGTACATCCTCCCCTTCGGGCAAGTAGTCCTTCCAACTGAGGCCAGACTCCCTCCATAAGGCTCCCACTTTCTTATGGCTCTGAAACACAAGCAGTTTGTCCAGTTTAAAGAGCTGAGGGACACCCCGGGAGCTCGCAGGGGCCGGAGTGGTGCAGCTGTGTCAGGAGGAAGGAAGGGCAGCTCAGCCACCCAACAAACACCTGGCAATGAGTGACAACATCTGGAGACCCCGTGCAGGAGAAGGCACATGTGCAATCCCCCTGGGTATGCACATCTGGGCCGGTGGGCAGCGCCTGGTGACGGGGAAAGGACACGGCTGAGGTGACACGGGGGGCTCGCAGCGACCTCGGGGTTACCCAGGAGCAGAGGAACAAGGCAGCTTCCCACGGCCTGACACTGAGCTGGCATGGATGACTCAGATCTGCTCCTGACTTACTCTGTGACTCACACTCCCCTGCCTTGACAGTCAGGCTCCAGCAAACTGCTCCTTTGAGAAAACTCCTTATTTACACCACTGGTCTCTGCGCAGAGACCAAACCTCAAATTCAGACACATAATCCTAAATTCTCTCTTCAGTTCCTAGAGTTTATGAAAACCTTGAGAGCAGTGCCTTTGAGAACAGACAGTTCAGCCTTTTGCAGCCTCTAATGTCACACTGACCTTTGAGCCTCCTGCCTCGGAGGGCACAGTTCTGACACACACAGTTCTGACAAGAATAAAAATGCTGAGCACAACCAGCTCTTTTCACCCAAATGCTTTGCCAACGTTTCACCTTACAGCACCTGCTCACAGGAGATCACTGAGTAGCCTAAGCCAAGCTGAGAAATGCAGCCTGATTTTTAGTTTACAAAGCAGATTACAATTTTCAGTTTACAATACAGGTTGTTAAGACCCAAGTGTGCATAGCTCCTGCTCTGATCAAGAGCTGGATTAGATGGCTGATATTACACTGAAATACCCGAGTCCAAGTCTTGGCCTGGACAAGATTGGATCAGAAAGCTGTGGCAGATACAAAGACCCAAGGCTGTGCTTCCACACCCAGAGCATAGCAGCTTTTCTTTCACAGAATAGTTAAAAAAAAATGGAAGTCAACTGTCCAAACAAGCACAAGACTAAATAAATAAATAAAAAGTCACTCTTAGCACTGTTAGACTGAAACGCTCCTGGAACATTCAACCTTACTTGAATGCATGCTTGAAAAAATAAAAAAAAAGGCAAGTGAGGGATTTTACAGGGTTGAAAAAAGACACTATCCAAAGTGACAGATTTAGCTGGATTTAAAAAAAAAAAAAAAAAAAA
>VZTJ01004095.1:201059-238618 GCA_013397795.1 Orthonyx spaldingii | reverse complement strand
AAAAAAAAAAGACAAAAAATGGAGACGAGTTATAGGAAAACCACCGAACTGGTTGGACACGCAGCTGTGAGGTGTGAAAGAGAGCTCTCGGAGGCACGGGGTGAGGAGGGGTCACTACCCCAGTGCTGGGTGAACCTCAAGAGTCGGCAGCTTTAGTTTGGATAAGCACCCAGCAGTCTGAGGCCATCGGAAGCTTATCCCAACCCTGAGAACCTCTCCGGTCTGCAAGAACAGCTCTCTCGCAAGATTCCCGGCACTTGCTGCTTCTGGTCAGCCCAGAAATCCCTTGAGCATGTCCCTCTTGCAGTATTTCAGCACTCTTAGCTTCTGGGAGAAGCCAGGTGCAAAGGTACCTGCAAAAGGGAAAAGTGATGAGAAAACAAAAAGTTAACTCAACTTTTTGGAACCTCGTAAGGCTTGGTTGGAAACTGGGGGTGTGAGGCGGGCTTCCTAAGTTATCTGGACTGGCTGGCCCATCCCTAAATGTCCTCATGTGGGAATGGTGTCGGTTTCATGCATGAACACGAGCGCTGCATCCACTCCTCCCTGCGGAGGACAGGAGCACCTGGGCACTCACCATTTGTTTGCATAGAAGGTGCAAGATTTCAGCAAGCAAGACGCCGGCTCTTCCCACAGGAAGCAAGGGTTTGCTAAATTCTCTAGAATGAAAGAAAAACAGGTGTTTTTCCTTTATAATTCGTATTTGGAATGCAAACAAGAAGCAGTGATCAAACTGAGGCAGGAAATCACCTCTAACTTCTGCCAGGGAGGAAGGATTTAACTAACCCAGCACTGCTGATAAAACATTTAGTGATGCAGTGACCTTGTCACAACAGGGCTAATTACAAAGATTTGAATTTTACATCAAAAAATATGTTATATTTAATTTAAAATCCACTCATTTTTGTGGGATGCTGCATTTGAGTAGAGGGAAAAGACTGTTGTTTTCTTAATATACTGGTAATAGAAACAGGAACCATTCAACTGGCTTCCAGTTAATCCCCAAATATATAAGGACATACAGAAAATACAGGAATTCTGGTCCAGGAATTGGTTTCCAGTCTTGTGGACAAAGTTTTGTGCCCATAAGGCAATGCCCAGGTGGCAGAGACACAGAATCCCATAGTTTGGGCAGGGACACCTTCCACCGTCCCAGGCTGCTCCCAGCCCCAGTGTCCAGCCTGGCCTTGGGCACTGCCAGGGATCCAGGGGCAGCCACAGCTGCTCTGGGCACCCTGTGCCAGGGCCTCCCCACCCTCACAGGGAGGAATTTATTCCAAATATCCCACCCAGCCCTGCCCTCCCTCAGTTACCACTCTGAGCCACACAGGCCTCTGTGATACCCCACTCCCTACGAGTCCCATTCCCAGCACCTCTGTGCTCCCAAATGACTCCACCCTACAGCACCGGGGCATTCTTAAGCTGAGCTGGAGCAAACAGCAGACTTATGGATAAAACCCTTCTCCAAGAGTGCAAGCACCAAGGTCCCTTCCCAGCAGAGCTCTCAGACCAGTGCAGGCCCCAAGGATGTGCAACAAACTTTCCATCAGCCCCCTGGGGAGCTGGGCCTCCAGCACTGCTCATCCTTCACCTCCTGATGGGAACCACGCTGTGAAAACGCTACAAGCATGGCTGGGAAAGCATCACTTACTGTAGAAGTTCTCTCACAGAGATTCCTCCTTCTTTTAACATGGGGGTCACCAACTCAGCCAGGTACAACCAGATATGGGGTATATCTATGGCCATGTCATCTGCCATCTCCAAGGTCTCTGAAAAACTTTACAAGAAGGAAAAACATCAAGTATTAAATTAAATTTAATTGGAGGCATTTCCTGCAAAGAAATCTGCACTTTAAAAATGTTTTGTAACATAAAAGAGGAGTGAAGAGAGAGAGGAGTGAGGAGAAGCACAAAGGTAATAAAAACCCTATAATCATTTTATGCTTTTGGTACTTCCAAACTGCCAGGACTGAATTTCTCCATGCAGTATGGAGAATATGTGGATCTCTTGTAGAACCAACAGATACATCCAGGAAAGCTCCGTTTATAATAATTCTTATATCCCAGTACCAAATCCTTTGCTAAATAGTAACACCTATAAAACTAAAAAGCATTTTTGTCTATAAATATAAACCATCAAGTAAAAGAAACTTTCTTAAAAATCTCCAAACATTTAGGGAAGGGATTAATCCTAACAGAATTCCAAATGTAAGGTAAGCAGTGAAATGTCTGTAAGCAGAGCTCAGTTCAGCAGAGAGGGGGTTTGTATCTGCAGCAGGAATTATAAGACTGCTCCCCAAGGATACACTTTCCAGAATGGCTCAAAACTCTTCTTTCCCATGAAATCCTTGCATGTGGCTTCACTTCCCATGCCTGGTAGATGGCCATTTTTCTGCTCTCCTGCCAGTTTCTATCATGATGTCTTTGTTGTGCATAACGTGGTTCTTTGTTTGTCTGTGGCGGGAAAAGAGGGGGTGGAGCCCCAAGGGCTGGTTTTCTGTGAGAAGCCATGCTCCACAGAGACCAGCGTGCCTCTGCTGATTTACATCTTCTAGGGGCTTATAAATGAAGGGAAGAGGAGAAACCGCAGCAGTTGTTCCATCCCCACTTTGGGGGGGCGCAGCCATGGCCGAAACCACATGGCCAGGACTGAAACCACATGGCCGGGATCAGACCACGTGGCCGGGCCTTGGGGCCATGCGGAGCTGAGGTCCCAGAGCACCGGGGCCAGGGCGTTTGGCAGCCCTGGTGTGAGCAGTCCCGCTCCCCCGGACGGCAGCGCGGTGCCCGTGCCCCGTCGGGCTGCAGGGCTGAGGCGGTCGCTCCGTTCCGTGCCCAGCCGTGCCCCCTGCCCTCGCCATGCCCGGAGCTGGCCGTGTGCAGCTGGGATGGACTGCCCGACGAGAAGAGAGCCGCACCTGTACTCCAAATGGGACCGGCTGCGTGCTGCTGGACTGTAAAAACAGCTACAGCCTCGAGAGCAGCGGCACCAGCGAAAATCCAGAACCGCGAAAAAAGCCCGAAGGTGCGCGGAGCCACCCGGAACCACTGGCGCTGCCAGGGCCACATGGAATTGAACTGTGGGACACATGGAGCTCCTGAACGGGCGGCAGAGACACGATAAACAGCTCCCCAACATGGAATTCGGACTGAATTAGCTTTTCAGCACTGCAAAACCCCACAGAAGTTTTGAACTGGTAAAAACTTATTAACAACGGTGTTGCGGGCAATGGGTTTGTTCTTCTTTTGCTTTTTTTTCCCTTTTGGTCAGAGAAGAGACAGAAGTGAAAGCACATGGGAAAGACAAAATGGCAGACACCAGAGTCAGTAAGGAGAGAGGGGGAGGAGTTGCTCTGTTAAGTTGGAGCTGGGTTTTCCTTCTGCAGGCCATGGTAGAGGCTGTAATGAAACAGTCTCCCTGTAATTCATTAAGTTCATGGGGGGATACGAGATCACCTGCGGCCCATGAGAAAGAGTGCTCACGATGGAGTGGGTGGATGCTGAAGAGCTGTGGCCTGGTAGAGGGCTCAGGCAGAGAGAGGGAAGACCCTTGCTTCCACAGATAGACAAAAGGAACCCTTGCTTCCAACCTAGAGCAGCGTATCCTTAAAAGATTACACATGAACTCAATGACCCACAGAAAACAGTTGTGAGAAGACTGTTTTACCCGTGGGAGGGACATGACATAGTAGCAGGTCAGGTGGGCTGCTACTTCATAAAAATTAAAACCATGCTTAAGAAGTTTGTAAAAAACTGTCCCCTATAAAGAAGACCCCCAGAATACAACAGAGAAATCTCTTCCATGCTTTGTAACCCTGTGTGTTTGGTGAGAATGATGGGAAGTTCGGGAGGAGGGAAGAAAGGTGTTTTAAAAGCTTATTTTACTGCTTATTATCCTTTTCTATATCCTATTAATAAATTTATCTTATAGTTTTAAGCTAAACCGTGTTCTTGCCTTAAATTATCTCTCCCACAATTCTTGTTCTCAACTATGAGCCCTTAGATGATTTTTCATGAGTTATTTTAAAACCACAACCCGTGGTTTGTTTCACCCTGAAAACCTTGAAAAGTCCGGTGTCCTGTTTAGTGACTATACATGCACATTTTCTCTTGTGTTTCAAACCAGAAACCACCTCCTCTGCTTTGTTCTTTGTATCCTCTACTGCTCCTCCAGCCTTTCCACCAGAAATTGTTTTCCTGTTGTGCATCTCCCCAGATGTGGGCTGGGACCAGTGTTCATCCTGTGATCCCTCATTACACGGTCGTTTCTCCTGTGTCAGTAGGTGAGGTGGTTTCTGGTGTTCTCCTCAGCACCCACTGAACACCACTTGCCTTTCCATCATCTTCAGGAGCTGTTTCACATTTTTGATGCCACATTCAGACCACAGATCCCAGTATTTCATCACGATTCACTTATCCAAACTCCAGGAAACTCCAGAACAGCTTCAATCACAACACATTTTGGGTATGTATCACCTCAAACGAGTCCCTGTGACCCTCAGTGCTGTGTGGACACAAGTGTACTCCCTGCGGATATTGATTTTTTCAGCTGTTCCATACAGTTTTGAGCTCAGGCTGCCTAAACCTTTCCTGTGAGCTGGATGAAATGCAGGGACAGACAGGGCTGCAGGGAGTTTCCCGTCGGAGCGGTTGGTGGTACCACAATGACACAGGATTCAAACTGAAGCAGCCAGACAGAGCCAACTCCTCAGAAACTCAGTATCCCAAGTGTTGCTTCATCTGCTCCTTCACTGCTGCATTTGTGCTTATCCCTGGCTTATCCCTCCTGCTCTGCACCCCAGCGAGGGCCGAGTGCCGCCGGGGACCTCCCTGGGAACATGGATTGTTTCAGGATGGGACACCAGGCTGGGAACACGGAACTCAGGGAGCTGAAATGAGCCAGCAGCCAAAACTCAGATCTCTCGAGGCAGGTCCAACCCATCTGCTGCACATTCTCCTGCTCAGCCCCTTGAGGATTCGGCTGCTCCAGCTGAGGTGTCCTGAGAAATGGCATTGTGTGGGTGAAGCCTTTGTCCCAGTGGGAGAGCTGCTGAGGTGCTGTGGATGCACTGGAGCTCAGGCTACAGAGCTCTCAGGTACTAATATTGTGTGAAGGACTCCGACTTCCTCCTCTTCCAATTACATTGAGGGATTTGCAAAAGGCAAAAAGGGAGAAATGCAGCACAGAACAGGAATCTGAACACACACATTTAAACAGACACCTACAGATCTGCTTCGACATAAAAGCTGATATAAATATGAACATATTTACGTTCACTAAAGCATCTGAAACACTTTAAAATATATTACAATAGTAATATTCCCTATAAATACACCCAGATGACACTCCTTCCAAGAGAATGTGTGGAGAGGGCAGGATACCAAAAAAAGGTGGGAGATCATATCTCTGCAGCACAGCATCCATTTGCAAGAAACACCGAGGAAAATAATCTGTGGACTCTGTTTAGAATACCAACCCCTTGAAGAAATCCTGCTTGCTCAGCTTTCCTGCCTGCACCAGCTGATGTAACAACTGGCCCATGTGATCCCTGGTGATCTGACTCCGCTCCAGCGTGGACTCCACTCCCACGCGCACGAACACGGGCAGCAGGTTCTGGGCACTCAGCTCCTCCACGCACTGCATGGCCTCCTGTGAACAGCACACATCAGTCACCCCTGCACTGAAAAGCAGCCAAAAACGTGGCACAGCAGTATCTCCTACTGTAACACTGGGGATTTTTGGTGAAATGAGTATTTAGTGAGGCTGCCAGGCAAAGTGCTGAATTAGACCATGGAACCTCATCACACAGTAATAACACAACCAACAGTAATAGCAATAATGGAATTTATACCACTCAGGTAACATGTTTAAAAATACACAATCACGTTCCAGGACTGCTTGGTGAAATGGCAGGAGTTGTGTTCCGAATGTCCCCAAAACACCTATTACTGCATCAAACATCAAGCCAAGTCAAACAGAGGGTATCAGGTTAGATTTGCTACTGATCTGACCTGGCACAGATGCCCATGTTACAAACCCACAGCCTATCAAGAAGCAGAAAATAGCTGGGGAGCACTTGGAGGAAGATTTCCCCTTTCTAAAGCTCCAGCTTTCTGACTGAGGTGGCCCCTTCATCCCAGCCATCCAGGGGGAGCCTTTGGAGTCCACCACAAGAAGGAAAAGGAACAGAGACTCCTTGGCTCACCAGCCCTGGGTCCCAGGCCAGGCCAGCCTACTGCCAATCAGAGCAAGGTTTTTCCTCTCCAAACCAAGTATTTAATAATTTATCCCAATAACTAGATGTGAACTCTAAACAATCCATCATGAGAATATTCCTCTTTCCAATTATTAATTGGAAGCCCAATGAAATGGAAGCAGCAACTCTGCTTTTAGGGTGCCAAACCAGCAACTCCCAAGTGCTGCCATTTCAAACTTCGCAGGTTTTAAAATTTATTTCAGTGAAAGATCAAAGGAAGCAGCTTTGCAGCCAGTGTAACACTTCTTACAAACTCTCTGGACCAGCTAAAAAACCCATTTACCACGGAAACAAAATTTCAACCTTTTAACTAGGAAGTGATGACAGCTACTCAGTAATTTCCAATGTTTATTAAATATCCTCTGGAGTGGTTTGTTCAATATTTAGTATTGCTTTATCTGTCTCCAGATCAGAACAGCACATGCTTTGGTAACTTAAATGAAAACCTCTGTTTATTTTCCCACCAGCTTTTCTGCTTCCAAAATTGCTGTATTATGGAGCTGCTCAGTGATTCATGACAGATACGCATCCATCTTGCTACTTAAAACACACAGGCTGGGCTATTTTTCCTATTACCAGCAGGGTAGAAAACAAGCTTGGGATACAACTGTCCTGAAACTGCTCATGGAGCTGCTGCTGCCACCTGGATTGTGCCTGGCCTCGCTGTTTCTGCTGCCTCTGTGTGGGCTGGGTGATCACAGAGACAGATCCTGGAGAGAAACCACTCCAGCCCCTCAGAGCTTTCTGTTAAGTGAGGTTTTCATCTTGCTTACCTTAAAATCATTAATATGCAAGAACTCATCAATGATAGATTTGCATTTTCTCTCTATTTCCTCTTCTGATAGCGAAGGCTTTTCTTGCACTGGAGCTGGGGGAGCTTCTGGCTTGGCTGGTGGAAATAAAACAACAAAAAATGTTTGGAAAAGGAAAATCACAATTTTAGAGATGACATTCTGAGAACAGAAGTCACTAGAGCAGGTGTGTCCCCTGTCCCATCCTCAGGCACAGGGTAGTTCTTTGATGGGGCTTGGAGCAACCTGGGATAGTGGAAGGTGTCCCTGCCCGTGGCAGGGAGTTGGAACTGGATGAGCTTAAAGGTTTCTTTCAACTCAAACCATTCTGGGATTCTTTCCTGGCTACTTTTCCCCTATGTGAACTCCCAGTATTTCTGTAACCTGACCTTGCAGGATCACAGCTGGCAGTGGCACAGGTCGAACACTTTAAAGCTTTCCACCAACATTAAATAATTAAACTGGGAGCTATTGCAGCAAAGTTAAAATGTGCTGACTGCGACGGGCAGCAGCCCAAGGCAATCTCCTGATCGCATCCCAAAGCCCTGGTCCCCAGGGATTGTCCTGAAGCTTCGGGATAAGCCTGTGCTGTGCTGCGGCAGTTGAGGTGTTTCCCTCACTGCAGCAGTTTCCAGATGTTTCCCAGGGAAGGAGCTGAATGCTGTCCTCACTATGAAGGTTCCGTCCACAGAGAACATCACCCTAAGTGTCCGCGTTTTCCCTCTCACAAATCGGCCCAGGCTGGCAGGAGGGAAGAGCAGGAGCTGCAGGGCTGACAAGGTGACAGACGAGTCACCCTGGTGGGTGCCACCGTCCTGCTGCAGCAGGGCCGGCTTGGACGGAGGGCTGGCAGTAGCACAGTGCTAAAAAGCTGCTGTGCACCATCTGTCCCAGCCCCAATCCCTGTCCTGGCCCTGGGGAGTGTTTGGAAAGGGTAGGTATGGCTTTACTGGGCACTGAAAAAGCATTCCTGAAGAACTGACAGTGATTTGGGGGACTTTTGTGCCCAGAAACCAGTGGGACAGTGACAGGATAAAGCAGGCAAAGACAATGCCATGGGGTGCTGTTGTGCTGGTACCTGCAGCCTTTCAACTCTGCTGGATCCTACAGAGCAGGAGGGATGAGGCCCAGGCCTGCCTGGCTCAGCTGTGTCACCCAGCTCTGGAGGTGCATCACAGCTGCAGCAGCCTGACAATGCCCTGCACAGACCCCTGCACTGCTCCTGACAGATTCTCCCTTGTGCCTTTCCACACATTCAGCAAGACTCCCTGAGCACGGAGGAGCCGTTACCAGGTTCCTTGGCTTTGTTCCTCTCGGCCTCGGTGCTGTTCCTGTCCATCTCCATGCCTCCTGTCAGCTGCTTCACCGTCTCCAGCATCTCCCTGCGCTGCTCCTCCTGGGCCTGGTTGTCCAGCAGCAGCTCCTTACTGCTGCTGCCCCGCAGGAAGGTGTTGGGCCGGGACAGGGAAGGTGGCAGAGGTTTGTCGTTCTTCTCCCTGCCTGTGCTCCCGCGACTGCCCAACGGAAACAGAGGTTACAAAAGGGCTTCACTGCAGCAAAACCACTCCCAAACCCCACAGGATTGCTGACTCTGATTCTTACAGCTGTACCTACAACTGAACTCAATTTCAGGGATGCACAGACAGAAATACCCAGAGTGGACAGGCAGAGCCAATGCTCCCTAGAGAACACATGGAAAAGCAATGTTCTACAGCACCTGTGTTATACCTGGAATAGTGAATTTTATAACACAAGGACTCTGCTTCACTTTGGAATGGTGTGAGAGCTGTAGAGTAAATGTTACAAAGAAATTCCTCCCTGGGAGGGTTGGGAGGCCCTGGCACAGGCTGCCCCTGGATCCCTGGAAGTGTCCAAGGCCAGGCTGGACGGGGCTTGGAGCACCCTGGGACAGTGGAAGGTGTCCCTGTCCATGGCAGGGGGTGGGAATTAGTGATCTTTAAAGTCTCTCCAACCCAAACCATTCCATGATTCCATGAGAGTTGTATTTTTTATTCATTTATTGAAAAATACCTCCCAAACAGTGAAGGCTCCCAGCAACAGGTGACAACAAACTGTCCTGTTAATTACTGTGTTAATGAGTAAGATGGGCTAGTTTCCAGGGAAGCCCAAGTTTTACTTGAAATAGGAGGGAAAACATTAGAGGCACAACCCAGGAAACCATTTCAGCAGCTCGTGTGCACTGGAAAGAAGATCCAGTGACATTTTAAATGAACTGTACATTTATAAACCATGTCTAGAGTTAATAAATTATTGAGGGTTAATACATGTTTCATGCTCCAAGCTGGAGTGGCTGCAGCCCTGAAGGAATTGGAGTGAGAGAGAGGCTCTGCAGCTTTTTTTGGGATGCGGGAGCACGGGCAGGTCACACCTGCTGGGAAGGGTCAGATGCTGTTTCATGCTGCATCTCTGCCAGGTTTTAGGTGTGTTTTTCTGGATAAATAAACCTACTGACCTGGCCAAACTCACAGCCATTAAATCCAACCTATTTATTACTACATCTTATCTGAAGAGTTTTTAATCTGTTAAACACAACTACCCTTAGCTGAAGGGTGAAGTGGAAACTAAAACATTCATCAAAATGGCTTTAAAAATTCATTCCACCTCTCTCCTATGGTATGATAAAATACAGGTGTGTTTGAAGCTAACTCAGAGGGGAAAAAGGACCCAGCCGTTGCTGGAAAGGTGAGGAATTCTCTTCTTTGCGAGTGCTGTGCCCAGAGCAGCGGGTGCCACGCGCAGCAGTGCAGAGTGACAGAGCCACACTCACCTCGTTAAGGCCCTGCGAGATTCTAGTTCTGAAGATGCAGATGAGGCAGATACTGGGGAGACTGGAGGCTGCAGGGCAGAAAATCTGTTCAGACTTGTGGCACTTGGTCGCAAGGAGTCTGGAGATCGTGGAGACAACACAGAGCAGAGCGACAAGGTCAGGAGCTGCTGACACCTCGGCATCACTGAGCAGTTAAGCTGCAGCTGTTTCAGAGCCATGGGGAGAGAACTGCAGGGAAAGGCTGGTCCTGCCCCACTTTAACCCTTCTTGTCAGGAGGTCACACAGAGAGGGGAGGAGAGGAGGCTGAGGGAAGCCTTCACTGGGGGCTGCAGCTCCTCCCAAGGGACAGCTCAGATCTCTGCTCTCTGAGCAGGGACAGGACCCAGGGAATGGCTGGAGCTGTGTCAGGGGGGTTTAGGCTGGATCTCAGGAAAGGTTCTTCCCCTAGAGGGTGCTGGGCACTGCCCAGGCTCCCCAGGGAATGGTGACATTCCCAAGGCTGCCAGAGCTCCAGGAGTGTTTGGACACCGCTCCAGGGATGCACAGGGTGGGGTTGTTGGGGGTCTGTGCAGGGCCAGGGGCTGGACTGGATGATCCTGTGGGTCCCTCCCAGCTCAGGACACTCCATGGTTCTACGAACCCCACTCAAACCTGCTCTTTGGCAGCGAAGCTGAGGGTGAGGGTCCATCCTGACTTACCCATCTCGCTTGCCTTGGCTCCACCACTGCTGCCCTTCCCCCAGCTGCCCAACTGGGCTTTAGGCACGAGCTGAATCTTCTCATCTATTGTGGGCTGCAAAACACACCAGGACGTACCATTACAAGGGCAAATAGTACAGTTCAATAATAAATGGGAGATTTTTTGGCAATAATCCCAGTCTTGTGAACACCAAAATACACTTTAACGTATTTTTGGAAGACCAAACTGTGGCCCAAGACAGAGGACACAAACAACAAAGGGCATCACAAAGACCCTCTTCCATGTGTCAGTGAGACACATTCACAGTGAGCAGAAGCTTCTTTTTATTGGGAATTCTGAAGCTCAGGAAGGTGGAAAAGCTCCGTATATCCGTGCTTGAAAGATGTTCAGTTTGTTTGTGACGTGTAAACCAGTTCCACTGTCCATCAACCCTCCAGTCAAGGCTTTGGGGGGACCTGCAGGGCACCAAACAATCCAGAGGGCAAAGGATGACAACAGGTCACAGAGCTTGGAGGGAAGAAGTGGTGTCTGGCAAGAAGAGAACATTGATTTTACAATGTTCAGTGGGTGAATTTATTGACAAGGAGGTTGTGACCTCGCAGATCTCTGGTGAGCTCCTCTCTCCTTCCAAAGCAGCTGCTGTGGAACCAGCTCCATTTGTATGGAACAGAGGAGAAGGGCTTTTCCCATGGGAGCCATAAGCCCAGGCAGGAGGGGGCTGAACCTCTCCTGCTAATGAACTTTTGGAGACTGTTTTATGACTTTCAGAAGGAACAAACTGATTGGATCTGCAGAAGGGCTGCAGTCTGTCCAGGTTCTGCTTTACAGCTCTCCAAGAATCCAGGCACTGAGTGTAAAAATCCAGGGAGAGTGACATTAAGTGGGACAAGGGAATGTTTAGTAGTCACTGATTTATGTGAAGGCCAGACTTTTCCTTGGCAAGAAAACCCAGAGCTGTTCTGAAGTTTGAAAAAAGGAGAAATCTCCAACTTGCCCAACCTGCAGACTGGAAAACTGTCCCAAATCCACCAGTCTAATGGTGAAACAAGAGCATGAAAGTTTATCACATACTGGGGGATGCAACCATGCCACCAAGTCGAGAAACCTCTAAAAGCAGACACAGCTCTTCCCACTCTGCTGGAGCCTCTAAAGTCTGGAGTGCTGCTGTTTGTGACACGTCAAAGTGGATGTGCCCTCCCCGTTTTATTGAGGAGCAGCATCAGGATAAGTCTCAAGAACTTGAGGCAGCCAAGGATTTCCAGCAGGGGTTTGAGACCCCCAGGTTGTGTGTTTGAGACCCATCAAACACGGGTGCTGTGCTGCATCTCCATGTCACACAATACCCGGATTCACATTTCCATCACTGAACAAAATGCAGATTTTCTGACTACAAGAGCTTCTGGATGACTAAAAAGACACTGTGATCCTGAGAAAGAAAGTCTGCACGCTCCTTTCCCTCAGGACAGAACAGGAACATCCAGAAGATAATGGAGCTTTATTTACACACACTATTAATTCTGAGGATTTAGAATGTCCCAATCCCAAGCTTTGAGCTGTACACACCGTCCCCCTTCCTGGGCTGACAGATGTTTTACTGCCCTGAAGGAGCCTTGTGCTGGCACCTACCTTGGTAATTTTAAGGAACTTGGTGGGGTCCAGCACTCTGCTGTTCTTTGCCCCCTGCACAGTGTTCCAGCCGCCTTCGTCGACCCGCGGGACACCTGAGGAGCACAAACAGAACCTCCCTCAGCTCATCCCGCTGCTCCCCGCGGGGTCCTGCTCAGGAACGTCCCTCACACTGCCAGGACACAACCAGCCTGTCTGCCTGTGTTCTCACACAACAGCCTTGACTGGACAGTCCTCACTGCTTTCAAGGGCTGCTTTTGGAAGGGACGGTTCCTGGCTGGGTTTCTCTGCATTCCTGCGGGTGCTGCACATTCATGAGCTCACGGCAGGAGCAGGTGAGGTGCCTTCCCTGACCAGAGCCTCACTCATCCCACACATTCCTGCAGTGCTTGGCTGGTCTGACACAGAGCCCCTCAGGCACTCCCAGGTTCCTCACCTTCTCCTGGTGTCTCTTTTAGGATAACTGAAGTGTACATGTATTTTCTTTATGCCCTATTTTCAAAGCACTTTCTTTTGACAATCCTTAGTATTAAAGAATACCCAAAATTACTTTCTCCTTGCCCTGCTCTGTCCCACTCTTCATTTTCCCAGTCACTCCAAATTCATCTTCAGTGCCCTGAGCGCCAGGAGCAGTTTAAGGTGATGCCAAGGCACTCTCTCATGCAGAGTCAGCACCTCACGACTTTAACAGCTAAAGACAACAAGGTTACTCTGAAATGAGATGTTTTTCTCTTGAAATGAGACTCTGCAGTGCACGAGAATGGATGGCAAATTTGACTCCAAAGTAGTAACTTGTTAGAACAGATTTCTGGCAGCCTGTCACAAAATCAAACATGGTTTGCATGAATGGAAAACTTAAGCACTGCTGGCCTGTGGTTTGTTATTTTCACCCATGGGATTTGCCCCTGAAAATCCCCACAGCCAATCCATGGCAAATCTGTTCCTTTTCCAGCCTCTGCCATAATCAGGCCCCAATTCCCTTTGCTCATTACACTTAGGAAAAAACCCCACAGATTTTTTCATTTATGTGGGATTCCCTCTAAGGCCACTGGATGTGAAATGAGTGAAAGGAGCAGCCAACGTGGCTTTTACTTTACCCGGTCTCCTCTTGTCTTTGGTCATGAGTTGTTGCACCTTCCTCTGTTCTTCCTGCTCTTCAATCTTGGCTTCTTTATGGATCTGCTCGATGGTCTTGGGGCCCTGGTCTGCTCTCCGTGACACCCAGTTGCACTGGGAAAGGAGAAAAAAACCAAACACGTGCTCAGGGAAACTTCCAGGGGAGCATCAAACATGGGGAATTTGAACATTGGGAACAAGGCCTCATCCTCCCACCCCTGTCATGCCTTAGAGGGGCTGGAGAAGATCCTGTGGAGCTGGGACACGTTATGGACATGGTTGTCCCTGTTCTCAGGTACAGAGACTGTGCTGGAGAACAGAGGTTGCACTGAGGACTTGACTGAATTCAAGAGTCAATTCAAATGTTAACCCCCAGCCTGAACATTCCCAGCTTCCCACTCTTTCAAGGTTCAGAGGAAAGAGAAGAGCTGCTGTCACTCTCTGTTTATGACTGACACTCTTTGTGGGAGCCTGTCCTCCAAGCTTGAGGGGAAAAATGAAACCTTGAAAATAAAAAAAGCAAGAAGTGACTGATTTTAAGTGGAGACAGTACTTTGCCACTCCAGGAATGGTGATGGCTGAGACAGGAATTCTGCAGAGAGGAGCAGCTGCCACTCCAAAAACACTTTCCCTGCTTGCTGTGTCTTTTCAGCCATGCACTGCCCAGACCTTTCCAGCCCTGGAATGACCACATTGTCCCTTATCTTGCTGCAGCCTCGTTACAGCTCTTGGGGTAATTATTGGCCTGCAGCCAAAACGGTGACTTCAGCCTCCACACAACCCAACCCAGCTCCCCTGGGGGGGAAATTACAGGTGCTGGGAAGGTTTGTTCCACCCATGGCCACGTCTCCACCTGCAGTGTGGGGACCCCCTGCACCACATGTGTACTGACCTTGGCACCAGGACAACACGGAGACATTGCCTGGCTTTCAACAGCCAGGCTTTGGGGAGAAGGGAAACAGATCTCCCCTAACATACCACTTCAGCCACGAATCCCTGCTCTTACATGAGAGCTTACCTGGATATGGAAGGGAACGTGACGGACTGGCGTGAGATGACTGGGGACAAGGGCTGGAGTGCCAGGACAAAGGGGAATGGCTTCCCACTGCCAGAGGGCAGGGAGAGATGGGATATTGGGAAGAAATTGTTCCCTGGGAGGGTGGGGAGGCCCTGGCACAGGGTGCCCAGAGAAGCTGTGGCTGCCCCTGGATCCCTGGAAGGGTCCAAGGCCAGGCTGGACGGTGCTTGGAGCAACCTGGGATAATGGAAGGTGTCCCTGCCCATGGCAGGGGGTGGCACAAGATGATCCTTAAGGTCCCTTCCAACCCAAACTGGTCTGGGCTTCCATGATTTCATGCTTTTACTCACTGGAGTTGGGACCTACCAGCCTTAGGTCTATTACATCCTGAAGCATGAACCGAATCCTTGAGGAGGTTTTCCTCTCTTTCACGATCTTCTCCATTTGATTAAAATACTGGTCCATGCGGGGCTAGACAAGAAAAACATCATCAGCAGCGCGTTGTGGAGAAAAATGAAAATACTCCCTGGAGGGGCCCCAACCGGGTCCTGCATTCCAGCATTTCTGTGCCAGAAGCATCAGGGGCACGGGGCTGCTCCCAGAGAGGTGAGTGCTGGCTCTTGTACACTCCCCCAGGATGGATTTGAGGGTGCACAGGGCAGCATGTGCAGAAATGAGGCACAAGACTTTCTCTGGGTTTTTAATTACTCAAACAATCTACATCCTCTGCACATACATAACAAACATTACATCCTTGAAAAACACATCTCAATCTGAGCTCCCCCTCCTCAAATCAGCTGTGTGCTCATCTCAGCCCAAGAAAAACTGGCTCAGGAAACAAAATGGGTCCAAAACCAGCCTAAGACACATCACTCCATGGTTTAACCCCCGAGCTGTCCGAGCCAGGCCAGGCAGAGCAGCAGCTCTGGGTGTCTCTGCAAGAACAGTTTAATTGGCTCAGCTGTGAGATAAAACCCTACAAACTCCTTCTCATCCAGAAAATTGTGATGTGGTGAAATCCCAATAGGCTCACACTAAGACATGAATTGGGATCAGCAGAGAAGCTCGTGTTAGGTCTAAATTTGGCTCACCAAGCTCTAAAAAGCCTTTTTCTCAAAATAGGGCTTCTGGTTGTTTCAAACAAGAGTTTCAGGGCAGTTTTCTACAGTGTTTCCCACTCTCTTCACTAAAACCAGCTAAACCCTTCTCCTTATAGTTAAAGAAACAAGAAAAAACCCATTAAAATTTGTATCTGGCCTTGTCTTGGAAAGTTCCAGCTCTGGAGCAAATGTTTCCAAAGTTAGGGATGATGGGGAATTATTTCCAATGGACTTTGTTCAGAAGTCTTAATTCAACTATGACTAACAGTTCAGCTTCAATAAAAATACATAATAAAATGTTCATCCCATTAAGAAGGATTCTCTCAGTCCTGATAGAAATAACCAATCCCAAAGACAGGACAGAGGCATCTGGAATGGCTCCCTCGCTCCGTGCCCTACCATGCCCCGGCTCGAGGGTGCAGGACCAGCAGAGCACCAAAATGTTGGGTTTTACAGTGCTCAGAAAGACCAAAACACCATCCAAACAGGCCTCATCCAGCCTGACCTCAGCCTGGAAGTCAGACCTGGTTTTCTTCTCAAAGCACACAGAGAAACTGAACCCGCACTCATAGCACGGGGTGTTTAGCCTGGGGACTGCTGATAAACCACATTGTTTTGGTCAATGCTCACAGAAGGATCTGGGAAATTCCTTCCCCTTATGGCTCAGGATTGATCCCTGAGACCCAGCACGTGAGAGGGAACTCCCTGCCCGAGGCAGCTGAACACAATTAGCTCCGTTTGTTTCCAGAGCCCAGTCCCACTGATTCCTGGCAAAAACCCTCTAGTTTTTCATCCCAAGCCTGGTTTTTGTGAAGGAGCAGCAGATTGTCTGTGCCAAGAGAAGCTCTTGGAGTGCGCAGTGCTCCGTGCTACAGATACATTTGCTGGAAAATGGGCAGGAGGATGAGGGAGCGCTGCGGTTGTGGAACAGCTGCCACATCCCAGCAAAACTGGAGACAAGGAAGACACAAAATAAAGGCAACCCCGAGGCTCAGGTGGGGGTTTGGACCGGTTAATGAGGGTGTTTTAGATTTAACCTGAACAACACATTAAATGGTGGCTTTTGTAGGTAACATAAACGTTCAATTGGAAATATTCATGTTATGGGAACTACAAAGAAAGAGGGATGCTCAACTCGGAAAAAGTAAATGTTGAGCATTTCTGGGTTGTGTGTTTGGGTAAAATCTTTGGAAACAACAACTGGAGAACACTGTTGAAAATGATACAGAATCTATTACAGAGCAGGGAGCGAGGCCAGGTCATGACGAAACATCCACAGAGGAGCGGATGATTTCCTCATGCCATATGGAAATTCCTGAAGAAAAAACAAATCTTCAAATAAAAACATCCCACACCCATTTTTCCAGCCCTGCCCACAGAGCCTCATCCCTCGCTCCCATTCCTGCCCCACCTTTGCCTTCTCAAAGTCCAGGTCCTTGCCAATGGTCGTGAGCAGGCGGCAAAGGCACTCGAGGGACTCCTCGTCGTGGTTTTTCAGCAGCTTCACCACGCAGTCGTGCATGATGGCCTCCGTCAGCATCTTCAGCTTGAAAAGCTCGCCGATGAATTTGATATTCCCGATGGATCTCCGCCGGGCTTTGTCCTTGGCCTCTTCCAGCTCGTCATGCAGCCGCGTCTTCTCCTCTGGCTGTAAAACAGGAAAACAGCTCTGCAAAACCATGTTCCCAGTGCTCAGAGATCCAGTTTTATGTTCGTAGACACCGTTTACTCTTTTTCTCCTAAAGCCCAGGAAGATGCTGGTATATAAACCCACTGTCAAGGTGACTATTTTTTATTATCCTCAGGCACAGTGACAGAATGAAAGTCTCAACTCCAAAATCCCCCCAAATCAACTGCTGTCTCAAAAGGAAATAATTTTCTGAGGGAGCTCTGAGAACTTATGGAGAAAAGCACCACTTACAGTGGTGGCAGCTTCAAGTTCTTTCTGCTTCTTTTCAAACACATCGTCGTCAGCCTTATCCTTTTCAAATTCCTTCTGGCAGCGATTTAACAGCAACTTACGGAAATTTACTGTGCTCCCAGGTTTGTCTGCCATGGGCACTTTCAGCTGGAGTGAGAAGGAAGAAAAAAATCAGCAGAAATAGGGAAAAACTCCACAGAGGAGCAGGTCATCCACAACAATTTATTTTGCTCTTCATGTTGAGCCGCGCGGCTCTGCAAGGCTGTGAAAGTGAAGCCTCGTGGCAGGATTTCCAGTGGAGTTTTACACTGCAGATATAAAGTCACACTCCAAACTTGGCTGACACCGCCTCCACCCGCGGATGGATTACATTTCCTTCCATAGAATCCCTTAAAAACCCTCCCTGCTTAAAACCACTCCTGTTCTGTGCCGCAGGCTTAAGCCGTATTCCTCCACTGCATGTCATGAAGGACCTGGGGAAAGGGAGTTTATTTTGTCCCAAATTCACCATCTGAGAATGATCTGTGCAAAGCCTGGCTCATCTTGGGCTCCCTTAGAAAAGACAGACACAGAAGGGTGGGGAGACCCTGGCACAGGGTGCCCAGAGAAGCTGTGGCTGCTCCATCCCTGGCAGTGTCCCAGGCCGGGCTGGACGGGGCTTGGAGCACCCTGGGATGGTGGAAGGTGTCCCTGCCCATGGCAGGGGGTGGGATGAGAAGAGCTTTAAGTTCCCTTTCCCACCTATATCATTCTATGAACTTCCCAAATATGACTCCTCGCATCCTGCGACCAGGTGGAGCAGAGAGTCCAACTCCCAACAACAACTGCTCCAAGCCAATCCCTCCGCCTCGGGCGTGGCCAACAATAAATCCTCCGCATTCATTATTCTTACTTACACCCAGAAACCAACACTGAATCTGCTGTCCCCACGTTTCTCTCACTGCCCGTCAGCCCCGGGGGTGCCCAGAGGAACTCCCGAGCTGCGGGCGGCTCTCACCGTCACCAGGCAGCGGCACATGTTGGCGTAGGCCACGGAGAAGCTGGGCTCGTCGATGGCCTTCTCGAAGACCAGGTCGATGACTCCCTTCAGCCTCTCCTCCGTGTCCACCGTCAGGTCTGTCACCTGCTTCATCAGCTGGTTGAACATCTGGGGCGTCAGCTTGTTCAAGATGCTTCGGACCTTGCGGAACAGCTCCTGAATGACACAAACACTGCAAGTTCAGGCACAAGTGGTGCAGGTGGATTTCAGGAATGAGCCAGGATGCTTCGTACAGGGGAATGGAGACATCCTGTGGGAATGTCTAGGAAGCTGAGCGACACACCACACGTTTCTGCATAGCCCAACCCCAGCTCTCACTTGGCTACCAAAGACCAAGGCTGCAGGGCAGGAGTTTTGGCAACACCCGAGTGCCTTTGTCAAGTGCAACAGAGGCACAAAGCCCTTCCTGCCTGAAATACTCTTCTTTATATCAGTTTAATCCATGAGATATAAATTAACAGGGAGTGGCCTCTGTCTCCTTCAGCCAGAGGTAACCAACCCCTCCTACAATTCACTTTAAGGCACTTTATTTTTTCCTATCCAGGATGATAATGAGGTCAACAACACTGCCATTAGCTCCAAGAACAGAATTCCAGTGTCCTTCAAGACCATCCCTACTTATCCTACAAACTACAAACTTGACCACCAGACAAACATGTCCTCCCAGAGCAACTGTCCCACGGAGGAAAGGAGGGGGAGAAGGACAGAGGCAGCTTCAGATGGCACCGTTGGGCTGGGCAGGACCAACTGAGGGATTTCACAGAGGAACCTCAGTCTTGGTGAGGATTCAGGGCAGAAATGTGGTCTAAAAGGGGATGAAAAGAAAGTTCTGTGCTGGGAATGTAGGGCTGTTTGCTTTAGAATGGAGACAGAAATATTCCAGTAAAACAGCAGTAGGAAAGCAATCTTGAAAGAGAGGTAGTAGGTTGTCTGGTGTTCTCTGCTTAATATACAGGACTGGCATTTAAACTCCAGGTCAAGAATAAACATACAAAAAATACCATCAAGGTCGGGGAAAGCTGGGATTCCAACTGGAATTCATTGCCCTTTTTCACTGTCTGACACAAGAGGGAAGGTAAATTACGATTACCTAGTGCAGCTGCTGCTCCCTCAGACCTGCTTATGCGCTCACCTGGGTTTTGACATTTTCTGGATCCTCCGTTTGGTTTTCCCTCTTCAGGCTCGGCTTCCAGGCATTCTCTGCCTTCTTCAGGTGCACATCCTCCTTCACACACACGGTGATGATCTTCCTGGGCTCCCTCCTCTGGCCCGGCTGAGATCTCCTCGGTCCAACATTCAACAACTAGGACAAAAACATTCCCTGTTATATCCCGTTGCAAGCTCACACTGGGTAACACACTCCAGGGCAAACGCCAACACCCGCTGACGGCACCGCTGGCCACCAGCACATCCTGCTGGGACACGAGGAGTCCCTCTGACCCAACACTGCTCCGGGCTGTCACAGGGAACACAGACACACCAAACACGTGTCTCTGGGCAGCTTTTCCCAACAGAGATGGGATGACTCTGCCTACATGATCCGGCGGCGCTCCGGGTGCTGCTCCAGCGGGGCAGAACTGAACCTGACTGGCCAAAAGTGGCTCTTGGCAGTCAGAAACTGCATAACTGAGACATCACAGCAGAGGTGTGGAAGAATTCAGCTCTTACAGGTGTAGTTCAAACAAGCCATCCCAAGCACTTAGACAATGATAAATTAGCAGCTCTGCCAGAAATGTTAAGTTTTACTGGAGATTGCTTCCAACAGAGCCATTTTGAGATGGGAATTATGCAGAGCACACTGAAGGAGTATCACTGCAGCTCCTGCACTGTGAAAATATGGATCCTAACAGATGGGGGACAAACTCTAGGTGGTTTCACAGAAGAAAGGGAATCAGGGTGCTTTGAAACTGCACCAAGCACCTCTGCAATCCTGTGTAATGTGATGCTCCTCCCGAACAAACGAGGCACAAAACCTGCCACAACTGGGGAGTTCTTCACCAGATGTACAAGTGGTAGGACACAAGACAGCCCCAAACCTCCTCTTCATCATCTGGGGGCTTCTGATTAAGGACTAAAGGTACCAGGTGCTGTTAGGAGGTTGTGCTCCCCCTGCGCTCTTTCACATTTCTGAACTAATTTATCACAAATGTCCAACCTCAAGGTACAAATTAACCCAGCAAACCTCCATTATCAAAGCCGGTACTTCCCACAGCAGTAATTAATCTGCTCAGCAGCCACTTGTGGAAGATGGGCCATTTCAAACACTGCTTTGTTCAACAAAGGGATTCAACGAGCATCAAAAAGGCCAAACCACTGCAGTTATTCAAAGAGCTTCACTGAAAAGGAGGAAAGGGCTCTTGGCTGGTGCCTCTTATGTCATATATCAGTCACAAACCTGGGTTTGTGTTATTGAAAGGCAAAATCCTCCTTAAAGGCAGGAGGGAGCTGAACCACTTGCCTTTGACAAGGTAAAAGCATGTGAATGAACACGATCAGCAGTGCTGGAGCTCTTGTTTGGGCTTCATTATGGAGTAACAGCAACAGAGGAAGATGTTGTCAGAAGACAATGACCCCACGCCATGACAGGCTCTCACCTCACTCCATGACACGCTCTGACCTCACACCAGGCTCTGACCTCACTCCACTACAGGCTCTGATCTCACTCCATGACACATTCCATGTGCCCAGCGATGCCTGGGAAAGGGCTCTGAGGGGCAGATGTCACTGTGCTCCCCTCAACTTACAAAGACCCCTGTTCATATCCCCTGGCATGAACAGAAACAGCCCAGCAGATTATTCAAACTACATGGGGCACAAGCCCCATGAATGCTGTAATTCACAGAATCATTTATGTTGGAGAAGATTTCCAAGATCATCAAGTCCAACCACTTGTAGCACAACCACACCAGCTGATCACTCCTGAGGAATCAACAGGGAGCCTTCAGGATGTTTTTGTGTGTCAGACACCTTCCTAAAGCAGACACTGATCTCTCCCTGTGTCCCCTTTCCGCTCCCACCCTGAGCCCTGATCAACACCAGTCTGGCACAGCAAGGGCTGATGGCAGCCCGGCCTCCACACCCCACCTCTGGTGTTACACCACTGCACACAGTTCTGCTGCCCAGGCTCTGACCACGCTGCAAACGTGGAGAGAAGAGACTTCCCTCCAGCTGACAAACCAGACAATGATGTAACAGAAAACTGACTGGTCACAGCCATGCATGCTCACCACACACCTCTGCCCGCAGACAGCTCTGTAACCAGAGCCAGGCTGGAGTGTGCCCTGAAAACCCAAACCTTTGGGCTCATTCCCCCCAGGAACAGGGGCAAAGCCAAGCAGAGGTGACCTGCAGCCACCCCATCTCCTGCACGCAGGCAGCTCTGGTCTGAAGGGCCTTCCAAACATGCCAGGCTGTAACACGCGGGGACGGAGCCGCAGAGGCCGGCGCTTCCTCGGGCACAGAGCTTCCTCAGGCACGGGTCCATGCAAATGCTGCCTTTTAGCAAACACCCCTCCCTGATGGTGACTCCTTGGAAAATTGAGGGATGCACGGAGCACCACCGTGTCACGTGTCACCTCCTCACATCCAGCTGCCTTTGAGGCACCAACACAACAAAGACTTTTTTTGAGAATGTATGTTTTTAATATCTGTGAATAAACTCAGTTCAAACTGTGTGATTAGGTTTTCAATCAGTGAACAGAAGCCTCCTTTGAAGGTGTAATAAAATAATAGATGGATCTAACTTTTAACAGAAATGGTCTATGGGTCTGGGGTTTTTTGCTCCAGGTTTATACAGAAAGTTAAAGAGGTGCCTGAGCTCAGGCCTGGCTTCCTGTAAATAATGATGGTTCTGGGGCACAGGGCAGTTACCAGGTGTTCCTGCATTGAGCTGAATGACCTCTCTTCCAGAGGAAAAGGGGGAAAGGAAAGCAGAAAGACACAGGGTCAAGGCTCCTGCAGAGGAGCCAAAGGCTCACAGCAGCATAGCCTGACCTGGTGCTCCCACTCAGGCTGCAAGTCACGGAAATGCTTTAGAAACCACCCAAGGAATCAGGGAAGTGCTTCACCCTCTATAAGAGGCTTCGAATGCAGATGGTGAAATTGATCTTCGATGGCGTGAGAGGTTCTGCCTTCCAGGAACAAGAATCGAGGCGATTTCAGTTTCCATCACCTCAGGAAGGATGAAGCAGACGCATCCTGCGCAGGGATGGACCCATTCGCTCCAGCCCCGCATCGCTGAGTTTGCACCTCCTCCTAATCCTGCCTACACCAAAGAGCCTTCTCAGCTGGATTCTGCTCCTGTGCAATTCCACCCCGGTGCCGTCTGACGCAACATTGGTTAGTGCCAGAAACAGTCACACAACACGTTCAAGCGAAAAGAGGGAAACAAAGACAAAAGCCAAAGAAGCAAAACAAAAGATTCTCAGCGTGCCGGGAGCGGTTAGCGCTGAGCTGCTCGACGTTATTTGGGGCAAGGAAGAGGCAGTGGTTTGATGGTTCATGGCATGGCCTGTGCAGAGGTGGGATGGCTGGGGCAGGCAGCGCACACGCAGGGGTTGCCATGCGTCACGAGGGGAACCTCTGGCATTGCTGGGGCTCAGAACCCTCTGACCCTACAACCGCCGGCTCGAGGACAGGCTGGTTAAACCACATCACCTTCCAGCCCTCCTCCAGAACAAGGCAAAGAGAGGCTCTGCTCTGCAAAGGCGCAAATGTAAGATGTATGTTATGTGCTGAATGCTCCAAATGAACGGGGTAAGCGGGACTTACCTTTTCTCCCCCTTTCCACAGGTCTGCAAAGTGCAGACCCTCGCGGATCCCGCTCAGGCCAACGTCCCAGCATGCCCTCAGCTGGTGATGTCCCACCCACCACTGAAGACTGCCTAGAGGGGTACAATGCAAGTCTTGTTTCGGTTTTTTTTTAAACAAGGTTGCACCTTTTTGTAAAGTTCTCTGCCAGTCGTTCTTTATCAACAGTGGGTGTTGGGGAAAAAAGGCAACTCTACAAAAAGGTGCAAAGTCTGGGGGGAGAGGGGGGGATTTGGCTTACCCCTATCGGCAGGTTCCTCAATGGTGGGTGAGGCGAGACCAAGAGAGGGCATGCTGGGGGCCCGCACCGAGCCAGGGAGGGCAATCCAGGGGTGCTCTGCACTTTGCAGGCCTGTGAAGAGACAAAGAGCGACAGCCACGTTACCCAGACGCCGAGGGGCTGGGGACACTCAGCACAGGAGGACAGCAGAGGAGGTGCTGCAGCATGGTCTGCAATCCCAAACATGGGAAGCACCGGCGACCTCACGAGGTTTTGTGGACCAGGTGGTGCTCCAAGAGAAACCGTGGCAACTCCAAGACAGGGATGTGCACCCCGGAACTGAGGCACCGGCCACGAGGCTGCTCCCAAACCAGAAATATTACATTGACCAACATTGCTGGGTTTGGCTCCTGGAAATCTGCACACTTGGAAGTCGGGGTGACTCAGGGAACTCTCCTGGAACCAGCAGGTTTGACAGATCCACGATGGCTGTGTCATTAGACACATCCAGATGGACACAGCGGAAGCAGCTCAATAGCTGAGAATCAGTGATTGCCCCTAACGGCAGCAGCGTCCTCCTCCAGCGGCACTGATGGGGTGGCACGTTCTGGGGGCACCTGTGCCCCAGGAAGGACATGGCAGAGGCATGAGTGAAGAACTCACAGAGGGATTTCAATGTGTGGGCAAAGCCAGACACAGGGAAAAGAAGGGAAAGTGAAAGAAAAGCAGCAGAGAAGGTGGGAAAACAAGGAATGAAGCGACCAAAGCAACACGTGGAAGCACAGAGAAAGCAGGAACACACAGGTGCTGGGTATATTTTGTTTGTTAGTAAAATCTCTCTGCTCTGTTGGTGTGTTTTGCAGCACAGCCTCCCGGGCTGACACGCCGATGCCGGGTTTGTTGTACGACGAACGCGCGACCGCACACGCGACTGCCGGGTCCTGGTGTGGAAACGCTTCCACCCCCTCACAGGGAAAACGGGCAGGGGACCAGACCCTTCCCAAACAACACGTACCAGTGACAAACATCCACAACCCTTTCCAATTTCCCTAGATTTTGTCAGCCAAGCAAACATCACCCCTGCATTCATCCTGACAAAACCAGAACCACCGGAGCATCGGAAGAGGCCCGAAAGCCTCAGGAGGGACTTCATCAGTGCTAAGGCCAGTTTTTAAATGAGCAAGTTGGGGTAAACTCACACTTCCAGACACGTTTCTTCCTCCGGGGGCTTGCCTCCCAAAATCAGCAAAGGCTGGCGTGAAGTCAGGGCCTCGTGGCAGGATCCGGGGGTCCAGAGTCCGCAGTGGCAATTTCGGCTGATTGACCTGCGCCGTGAGCAGAGCACAGACAGGGGCTGCTCAGGGGTGCTGAGCTACCAAAGGTCACACAATCTACAGACAACCTCTGCCAAACCCTAACAGTCAGATTTAACATCCAGATTAAAGCTTTTAACAAACTGTTCAAGTTTTAGGCATCCACACTTACACTAAAAATAAGCATTTAATTTAAAATACATCTTCTGCAGGTGACTACTGAGGAAACAGGTGGAGTTCAGAAACACTGCAAGGCTGAGCAGGAATTATGGAGGATAAAATCATGGTAACACGGGCCTGTCTTGGTTGAGGAGCACAAGACTGCCACCTTCCCTCAAAGCAATGGCTTTTGTGCCAACATGAGAGATGGGCAACTGAGCCCAGGAAGCTCAAACACAGAACAGTGAGAAACAATCATGGCAAAGTAGAAGGTGGATGAAATAATTTTGGGAATAAAGCTGTGTTTTTGCCTGGGTATGAAACTCAGGCATGTTTGTGCACACAGGGATCATCCACAGCCCTGAGTCTCAAGAGTGACTCTGTTGTGGTTGCATCCAAGCCAAGGAACTCCTCAGTTCTCAGTGAGAGCAGAATGAGACCTCGGTGTCAGCACTCAGAAATCCCAAGTGTTCCACTAAGCCCAGACCTCCAGCAGAGACAATCAGTTCTGAGATGAGGCTGGAGAGAAAGCCCAGAACTGCCTGAGAGTGGAGTTCTTAAAGATCTTTTTTTAGATCAGCCTATAAATAGTGATGAAATTGCTTCAGATCAAAATATCGTTTGCCCAAAAGCTTCTCTCTGCTTTTTAATTGATCTAATAGATCAATTAATTGATCTCATAGAAGGCACTGCCTCTCCATCCAGCCTTGCTTGGATCCTCAGCTCTTCATGACTGTGTCATTTTAAATTTTAATAAAAACCTGGTATAACTTAATCCAGATAAAGACCCTCAAAAATGCTTCAGTTTTTCATCATCTGTGCACATTCATCAGGCAGCAACACCTCTACTTGCAGAATTTTGTGATGAGACCAACTATTCCTGCTTCCCACCAAAAGCCTGCATGGAAATGGTTCAGGAATGAGGCGTTAGGGATCTCTGTTTATATCAAAACCTTGCACGTACCTGTTTTATGGGCTCTCCTCTCACCTTGTCGAGCACCACGTCGCTGATGGGAGGCAGCCCCTCTGGCTTCTGGATGCAGGCAGGCATGAACTGGATATCCAGCAGGAATTCCCGGTCGTATTGCTTCTTCCCCTCCGGGTCCAGGGGTTTCCACTGCTCTATAGGGAGAGAAGTCCCTGAGAGTCACAGGAAACAAATCCTCTGCTCACCCAGATGTGGTTCTGGTAAATCCAAACGCAAGAGGCTGCTACACCAGCCTGGGAAATTTCACTTTAATTTTCATTTTGAAGGGAGAGAGGAGGGGAACACACATGGCATGAAAGGGACACAAACAACGGGAAGTGTAGAGCCAGGTCCAGAGCAACCACACCCAGATCTGGTCACTAATTCCAGTTCTAACCCATGTGTCCAACCTTGACTTCCACTCTCCTGTGGGATATGGTGGAATGGGGACAATTCCTAGTTTCTGCGTGAAAATGCAGAAGTTAAAGGGGTTCGTCTGGTGTAAAAGGGAGTCATAAACCTGGAGTCAAGGAGAGCAGAGCATGGAACAAAAACACCCTTTGAAAAGGTGAAATCATGGAACTGTGAACAACCCAAGCTGGAGATAACAAGACGAAACGAGACAAGCCACAACCACAGGCCATGATCTGGGAATTACAACTTTCCGCCTATTTTTTGTGGGGCTTTTTGGGTGTGGAGGACCTTGCCTGGTGCAAATCAGAGCATAAACCCATAGTCACTTTAGCACAAGGAAAATCAGCCTCCGGTGGCCTGGAGATGGGATTTTCAGCATTGGCCACACAGTTTGTTTGAAATTAAGGAAGAAAACATGTTTTATCTGAAGGAAAACATCTGTATCTGTATGAGATGCTGCCTTTGGATCTCCCTCATGCCAGACTGTCTTATTCAGCATTTATCAGCCCTTCAGGTATTTATTATTCCTTTATTTCACTCCCTGACTTTGGATCTCTTGGATCTCACCATCTGCACCTCGCAGAGGCCACAGGCAGGGACTTATTCCAATGATGGATTTTAATAAGTGGGAATGAAAATACACAGAAGTGATTACATGCTTTAGCTCTTTATGCAGTTTTACTTCTACACAGCTTCAGGACAAAGGGGTGCAGAAACAGTTTGGCTGGATCCTGGCAGGAATTCCTGGCCTGTGCCACACTACCTGTCATC
The DNA here is from genome assembly GCA_013397795.1 of Orthonyx spaldingii. Taxonomy (NCBI): domain Eukaryota; kingdom Metazoa; phylum Chordata; class Aves; order Passeriformes; family Orthonychidae; genus Orthonyx; species Orthonyx spaldingii. The sequence continues at coordinate 211,610 of VZTJ01004095.1, read as the reverse complement.
TACCATGGCAAAGCTCTGACACAACAGTTTATGTGTAGTTTCCTTCTCCTGGAAAGCTCTCAACGAGCTGTTTGAATGTGAAGAGCAGCTGGGCAGCGTCACAGGAAGGACCCCCAACGCAGGGAGAGACGGGGATCAAACATGCAATTCCTTCAAAGGGCAGAAATTCCCTTCTAAAAAGAGTCGAGCTGAGATTGAGGACTGTTGCACAAGTCCGATGTGTGTTGCTTTCCCAGGGATCAATCCAACCCCTCCAGCTGTGTGAAAGGACATCTGGACCCAACTGGGATTGTTCTGACTGCATCAAGCTGATGAATTATGGGTTAACTTCAGGAAGTGCTTGGCTAATGAACTGGTCAGGTATCCTGAGTGTGATGAGCTATCAAGAGGCCTCTGTGTTCCCCCCTCACAACATGATTGTGCTGAATTAATAAAACCAAAGCAATTGGAGTTTTCATCAGAACAAAGTGTTGCAGAAACAACCACTGCAGTGGAAACCCTTAATGGTGGTGCTCCTTGTCCACCAGGTTCTCCAGGTCCTTCCTTATTATTATTATTATACTCTTTAATTGCTGGGCTCTTAAATAAATGATTACTTTATTTGGAGGGAGTTTCACCTGAATAAGAAATTGCTTAAAAATTGGGAGCAACTGAGAAGTTGGTCTCAAGTTCTCTCTAAATGATGTGGATTAATTGAGGTTCAGGTCTATAAATTACAAAATCTTCATAAATAAGAAAAAGGTTAGGTCTTCATAAATAACAAAGTCACTCTATAGATATCCTATACCCTAATCAATGGAACTGAGCTGGGCAGTGCCTAGACTGAAAACCACAAACTGTTCCTTTTCCTTACTTTTCTAGAAATCTTAAGATCCATGCAACTGTTCAGCCAGGAAATTAAATCTTTATGAACACACATATTTGTATTTAGGACCCAATGAGCACTTTCAGTTCTTATTTAATCACCTCTTGTTTCAGAGGTATATTGGTTTCTATGGAATTTCTTGGATGGTTTCCAGCTGTCGATCACACAGGAATCAACCCTCTGCCATTTCCACCATGCTGTAGCCAACATCCAAATGCACAAAAATATCAAGGAATTAGGGATTTTCTCTTCTCTTGACCATGACCAGCAAGACAAAAACAATTTTCCCCTTTTGCCCCTCGGAAGATCTCTCGGGACCTGTTGGGTTGCAGATCTCGGCAGAGCTGCACATGGTGAACACTGAATCCCCTTCCAGCCCCACTGGGAACATCCACAGGGATGGCACATGGGGTGTCGGCAGCTCACAGGAGGGAGGCAGAGAAGCGGGGTGGAGCAGGACTTACCTGGTTTGTACTGGTACACGGGCCCCTCTCCAGAGCTCTCCGTGCAGCCGGAGTTGGCGTCGGTGCCTTCGCCCTCCGAGACGCTCTCGGCACCGTTCCGCACCGGCTCTGCCTCCTGCTCCCCGTTCTCCTCCACAGGTTTCACTGGTTTCAGCTCTGAGGGTTCCCTCTCCAGTTGAACCCCATGGCTCATTTTCTCCTGGTCGGATTCAAGTACTTTGTCCCCTGAAGGTTCCTCCTCCTCCTTCGGCTGGAGCACAGACAGAAGTAGACGTTTCGTTAAAAACACCCCGGCAAGTTCAGTGCATGTGAAACGGCTCCTCATGGATTCACACGGCATTTTTGGGAGCAGCAGGAACACAAATGCATTGTGCACGGGGATATGGAACACCACACTGAGCCACTGGGTGATTCATCAGCTCATTCCCACGGATGACCCACTGATAATTAATGGTGCAACTGGAAAGACTCAGCGCTGCCCATGAAATCCCCACGGGACTGGATTGAGGGAACTGTTAAGCCATGAGCAATCCCAGCCTGGAAAGACAGCTCTGCTTTCCTCTTCTCCTACCAATCCTGATAAAAGGATGGTAAAGGGCACGTGGTGCTTGTTTTGGGGGATTCTTCCTTTAAATGCCTGCTGCCAAGTGGAGCAGATCCCACTACGGAAGGTAATGTGAGATCCAGCCACAATTCCAGCATCTTGGTTTCAGGAAAAAGCATTAATAGTATCCATGGCTGTTAATTTTAGAGCTCTCCAAGGACACAGCCTGATTGTGCATTCAAACGAGGAGGTGTCAGAACGCACTCCTCCCAGGAGAAATCCCAGCACATCTCAGCACTGAACAAAGGAACAACTTCACTGAGGATGCTCTGGAGGAGGCTCCTGATCCCTTCCCCTCCCTACCTGAGGGCACCACATCCTACAATGCTTCTTGCAGATTTTTCAAGGGAATTCTCTGAAGAATTCCTCAATGGAACTGCCGGGCGGTGCAGGAGACATGGCTCCTCCAGGGGAGGATGAACCTGCTGGTGCAGCCCCAGTGAAACCCTTTGCTTTCCTGCTGGGCACCACATCTGGCCAACCTCAGCTTTTAGTTACACACTGGGCAGTCTGAACTTCTACATTTTCACTCTCTTCCTCCTTTTCTAATAGATTCTAACCCCAAACTGACCCAAGATATTAAGCACAGTTCCCTGCTGCACTATCCCCACCAGAACAGCAGTGAGGGAGGATTTCTTTACTCATCACTCTTGAGGTGGCTTTGCCTGAAAACTTCAGCATTTTCCTTTGTCAGCTTCTGCATCAGCTGGTCATCAGGAAAACTATCCTTTGCCATGATATCCCTGTGCAGAAGAACTTGCCCAATGTGAGGACGGTTGCCTGGGACCAAAATGGGGCAGTGCTGAGGGATCCAAACCCACTTTTCCCTTACCCTTCACTGGAAGGGGTTCCTGAGTGCTGGAAGGCTGGTGGGAGTCTAGTGGAACCTTCTAGTAGAAGGTGTCCCTTGCCATGGCAGGGGTTGAAATAAGATGAGTCTTTAAGGTGCCCTCCAACTCAAACCAGTCTGGGATTCTGTGACTCTATTTGTCATTAAATCAGGCAAACCCAAAGAAAACCGAAGAGTTTTAACAGGGAACAGTCTGACACCTGTTATCTAAAGGATGCTGAGGAACAGCACAGTCCCTCCCCAAAACTCTGCCCTGGACCCTGTGAGACAACGAGGAAGCAATGTCTCTAAAGTACAGTTTCAAGAGAGAAACACCATCTTTAAATTTGGGTAAAGCAGGACTTTGGTTCCCTCTCACCTCTGTTTCTGCCTCTGTCACCTCCTCAGTGGCTTGGGTCCGGTCTTTTGGTTTCTTCCAGGTCTTTGGTGCAGTTACAGCGGTTTGGGCTGCAATGTAAATGTGCATCTGTTACAACACTGAGTGACACGGAGCTGATGTGGCTGTGGGTGATGAGCTTCCCTCTCAGGGACTGCTCTGAGGCACAGGAAAACGAAGCAGTCGCAGCATTGGGGAGGATTCATCTTGATTTAACCACTTTCACTTTCAATGCAGCAATAACAATCATTAGAATGACATTAAAACACAGGAATTGTTTTACACGTTGCTCATTCAAGGTCCAAATGGTACCTGGGGTAGCAAGGAGGTCACTGTCAACAGCACAAGGATCATGAAGGGAAAAAAACCTTCAGGAAGCAAAGGTTTTGGAAAGATCAGGTACTGGCTGGGAGAGAAGGTTGTTCTCAACATATTTTTCTCAAGAATGATAACATCATTGTAATATTACCCATAAACAAGCCCAGATTTCCAGTATCTCATCCAAAAGGACAACTCCTTCAATCCTGCAGCACTGCTCTGAGCTGGATTTATATTTCAGTTTAAAAGCAGGTTCGTAACTTCACCGTTAATGATCTCCCTGGCCAAGTGAGTCAAAGGAAACACCACAGAACATTGCCAAGATCAGCACTGATTTACTCCAATCATGTTTTCCCCCCAATGGGTAGAAGAAACCACACAATATATTAACAGGAGACAAACCCATTAATCCAATCTGCTCCTAATTTGTGGCAACTGCTCCCAGCTTAAATTCGGATCCCAGGCACACATGCCCAGTTAACAGAGTGTAAATGGGATTGATTTTGTGACTAAAGTTTACTGCAAACAGATTTTCAGCTCCAGCCTTTGGCTTCCAGCAGATACTGTGGAAAAACCCAGTGTGCACTTCCTTTATCACAATAAAATACAATTTTGAAAGGTTCTTCACTACGGATAAATAAGAAGAGTTAATAACAGCCAACTCTGTTCCTATAGGCACGGAGGAAACGGGATTTGCTGTGTTTCCACTGCCCCAAAGGACACCTATGAGCTTCAGTAGCTTCTCCAGAGTGTTCCCTGTTTGGAGGGTGACCATGGACCTGCAGACACTGCAGATTCCCACGGGAATCACCACATCCAGGCCCCAGCCCAAAGAGCAACAGGAGCTACCGGTGCTGATGGAAGACTTTTACCTTCAGGCTGAACACCCCAAAAGCAAAGTTAATTAAAAAAAGAAAGACTTATTTAAATATTCAAACATCTTCTGCTCGTTCACAGAACTGATGGCTGGAAAAATCATCCAGGTCTCCCAAGCTCCATGTCCAGCACATCCCATCCTTCACATCTCCCCATGGAGAGGCTTTAAGGGCAGGGCAGAGCCCCAGCACAAATCCCGAATTTCCTGGGGCTCAAATGAGGGGAGAGGAAGGGCCAGGCAGGCCCAGAGTGCAGCATGGATTTGTCTTACACAACTGGGATCAGCCTTTACTGCTGCTCCCAGCAGCTCCCAGCACCTTGGCAAGAACAGCCCGGTTATTCCTGCTATGCTGGGGTAAAACCAGGGCTGGGAACGGCCACGTGTCCATGCACGTGGTACCTTCTGGAAACTCAGCAAAGCACAGATCTAAGCCTGGCTCCCCAGTTCCCTCTATCACAAAATCTGCTAAAATTCAGTGAAAACTGAGCACTTTTCAAAGTGTTGTTTTCAGTCTTCTCGCTTGGTGACGTCACTTCCACACTTCCAGGGTTTCTCCAAGAAGGGATTGCATTTGCACAGCAACAACCTCAATATTGCCACAGCCAAGTACCTTAACTGATCAATCCCAAAGTTTTTAATCTGACAGAATTTCACTCGCCTCAAACTCAAACCATGGAAACCATCTATGGTGTAAAATAATGTTTCATTTTTAACCGCACAGAAATAAACTCAGGGGTCATGGATTTGCGGCTGGCAAAGGTCCGGGGTGTTTCCTTCCTCGGCTGTCAGGATGTGAACATTATTGCTGCTCAAGAATACATTTTTTCCACCTTTTTTTGGCAAAAGAAAGCTCTGTAGAGGCTGCAATCCTGCCAAGCCTCCCGAATGAGTCTTGCCTTAAATCCCAGGACTTCCATCAGCCTGGGGGTTCTGCAGCCGGAGCAGCTCCCGACTGTGTTGTGGAACTGCCCGGGATGGATCTCCAGAGATCTCTGGAGACGTTGCTCAATTTTTCCCCCTCTTAAAATAGCAGACACCAGATTTCTTTTTTTCCGTCAAGTTCACATTGCTGCTGCAGGAGCGCAAAGGGGAATTTGTGCTGATGTGAGTTTAGGTACCAAACAAAGTTTAGGTGGAAACAAAGTGAGTTTAGGTGCCAACCTTCCCAAACCCCAAATCCAACAGGACAACAGCATTATCTGTCTTAAGATGGAGTTTAATCTGTGAGGCTGTAGGGAAATACAAAGTATTGTGTCCAGTTTGGCTCTTGGAGAGGGACAACTCTGGACACTTCTGGTCTTCTTTTCCATCTTCCTGTCCCCAAGTTGAGCAACTTCATGTGCTCTCCAACAGTTTAATTCCTGCCCAAATGCAGGTTCATTTTTGCCACCACTCACACTTCCAGACCTTGTTTTGAGCTCATTTCATTCCTTTGGAGAAGGGACACCAGCAAACCCAACCAACACTCTGAGCTCCTATCACTGCTTACAAACCCAAGGGAGGTAACAGGAGTGACAACGCAGATTTACTTTAGGACTGGAAAGAGGAACAAACCTTGCAATTCCAGACTATCCCAGACACCACTCCCAGTGATAACCCCACCACTGCAGGGATCTGCTCCACAGGCCTGACGCTCCCTCAGCCCATTTCTCCAGCTGTGTCACATTCCCCAGTGGAACATCTTCCCACAGCATTCACCCACCAGCGAGTGCACGGCCCATCCAGCGGGACACGAGGCCTCTCCTCTCTGATGTGGTGCCAACTGCGAAGCCTAAATTAATACCAGCTCTTATATTTTTATTTTATTATCCAACATGCCATGAAAGACCAAAGCAAAGACCCACCATCGCCTTCCAGCTCATGGAAAAGAAAATATATTCCAGTGGCTATGGCAGCAAATCAAGGAAAAGGCGATACCTGATTTATGTTTCTGCCTCTCCAGTTTCAGTGCTGGAGAAATTTCTCCAAGATATTTCCAATTACAGCCCAAGTTGCTCGTTACAGCCTCCCCAGCTCAGAAACTCCAGGACTCGCCACAGCTGGGCTACTTAATACAGAAATATGTCTCCTAAATGAGCTCTGTAAGAACCAGCCCTTTGAATTCCATGTGTATTGAGCTCTTTTGGCTTTCTGTATTTCAAGGAGTTCTGCCTGGGACACACATCAGTCTCTTATTTTCCTCTTTGCTTGTTGTAATAGCCATGACTGAATGATGACATTAAAGGCCTCAGGTCTCTGGTAGCACCTTTTTCTGCAGAAATTCCACTCCACCAACGTTTTTCCTATTTTGTTCCCTGGAAAATGCTGGTCCCTCGCTGTAGCTACAGAAATCCCAGAATTTAATAAAAAGCAACAGTTTTTGATGACTTTTAGCTGGGGTGATGTTTTTAGTGTGGATTGGAATGCCCAGGTCCTCTCTTGATAATCCATTTTCCTCCTCATAGTGCAGATGAGTAGGAATTAATTACTACTCTTAATTACTACTCAAGAGCACATGCTCTTGCCCCTTGCAGATAACAGCTCTGCTCATCCTGAGAACTCCAGGCAGTCATTCCTGAGGAGGCAGGAATGCAGCCTGTGCTCTCAGAACAGGGGAACGTGTCCTCTTTGGGCAGACGCTCACACCAGGAGCACGGTCAGCAGCAAGAAACCACCCCCAGGTACAATATCCTGCTCTGCTCAGGGGCTTAATGCTCTGAAACCCACCAAATCTGCCCCATTTCATAGGGAACACAACCAGTGATGCAGATGAGCAGGGAATGATGATCCGGTGACTCACAGACACAGAGACCGAACCACCACGGCTGCCAACTTCACTGTGAGGGTGTTCAGAGTAGGCAGAACTCAGTGTAAAATACAACAGGGGTGCTCCAGCAGAATACCCTGACCTTGCAAATCTGGTGGAGACCTAACACCAGTGGAAAAGGAGGAGTGGAGGTTCCCCTGGATCCCCACAGGATCAACCCAGCTCCAGCCTCTCCCTGCAAACACCGACAAAGTCATTTTGTTGAGCTGTAAAAAAAGAACTGCTGCAGGATAAAGATGCTTAAGGGTATGAATATATTTTCTTTCTCATCATAGAACTTGACAGAATGAAAAGTCCAAGTGTGGTTTCTCTGACTGTTGGGCAGAAGGTGTGTCCTGTAAAACACTCCAGGAAGAGGCAAATCCCTTCACCCAATCCCAAAAAGCTGCCACCTCCAGCACAAAATACGGGACCCACCCGGGAGCCTCAGCAGCACTGCCCCACCAGCTCAGGGAGGAGGGGATGAAGGTCTCACTCCCAAAATTAGGCAGGCCAGGTTATAGCTATGAAAAGAACACACAGGAGGAACTGCTGCAGGAATGAGATTATCCCGAGAGGTCCCAGCACTGTCCCAGTCAGCCCAGCTCGGCTCCCTTTAAAGGGAAAGCAGTGGGATGATTTGTGGCTGAGCTGCCCTGTAATAAAAACACCATTCTGCTGAAAACCCCAAAGAAATATTGCTCAAAGTCACAGAGCTCACAGCTACCAGCACGTGCTCGAGAAGTTTCACTTATCCCAGGTTTAATCCTAACTCCAGAGATCCTAAAAAAAAACCTCTTGGCCTTTAGTCCAAGAAAAACACAACAATATAACCCTTTCTCCTTGCTCCTGAGGTTCAGCATCTGGATTTTCCAATGTACATGGCAGACATGCTGCTCCTCTTTCCTGAATTAGCAGGCAGCCTCAGATGATGTTATTTCAATCTCTCTTCCTCTCTCCAAGAAAGAAATGGAAAATTATTGCTGAAAAGAAGGCTGGCAGAGAAGTGCAATAGTTCGGGATCATTAAATCAGGGGTAAAGCACAAAAAGACACTTGGAGAGCTTTGTGCTTTCTTTGAAGCCCTGAGCTTTTAATAGAAATCTGAGTTTCAAGTCATCTTTTACATGACTTGAGAACTCCTTGTTTCCCTGTTGCCAAAGCCAATGGCTTGGCTAATGTGTGCTCTGGAGCATAATGACATTACAGCATTAAAATTAATCTTCTGCATAATTAAAAGCCCAAACACTGTAAGTTAATTTTTTTTTAATTCAAACTACAGGCCATTACAAAGCCAGCAATAACATTGCAAGCTGGAACCTGCCTATGTAAAACCTTATTTACAGAGTCCCATTTCTCCTCTCCTTTGTAAGGAAATTAATTTGGGTTATGAAGTAGCTCGGATTGAAAGAACAACAAGTGCCAGAGCAGTGAAATGACCCGAGTGAAACAAAAATAGAAGAAGATTAACAGGAAAAAAATCCTCATGGTCAGTGTAGTGAAGGGATCTTTCTTCCCATCTGTAGATACTGGATTTTAAAATCAGCATACTGAGCATCACACAGACATGGACAGGGCCAACCTCAGTCTTTCAGTGCATTTAAGAGCAGAGCCCAAGATTTCTGAGGCCATTTTCCATCTATGAAAGAAAAAACTAAAAAAACCCTATATGAAATGTTACTTTAAAAAACGAAACCAACAAGATCCAAATCACAAACAATTGTTTGTCCTCTTTGTCCAAGCTTCACCAAGTTCCAAGGAACTGAAATAACTCCAGAACAGGGTGTAGAAAATGTGACACATGAAATGTTTTAACACTGCTGGGTGTGAGAAAGAGCCCCCAATACACCCCCCCAGCAGCAAATACAAGGAATTGATCATTTAACTTCTTTTCCACTATTTAATCTCCAGAAAGTCCTGCAAAAAAAGTAGTTTTCCATAGGAAACACAGAGTGTTAATCCATTCAGTGCCAAACCAGATGTGACAGGGCTGAAACCAAAGGCAGGTACAGCACTTGGAGAAATAGGCTGGATTTTAAAAGGTCGTAGCAGAAATTGCAATTTTTAGTGAATTTTAAACTGTAAATTGCAAAATTTAAATTTAAAATTGTAAATTGTACATTTTGCTTACATGTGACTTCTGCAAAGAGAAAGCAGAAGCATCACTAAGGAAGCCTGGGCAGGTTGAGGTGTATGACACTGGGGTGACACTGGGGGGTGACACCGGGGGTGACACTGGGGTGACACTGGGAGGTGACACTGGTGTGATACCGGGGTGTGACACTGGGGTGACACTGGGGTGGCACTGGGGTGTGACACTGGGGTGTGACACCGGGGTGTGACACTGGAGGGAGACACGGGTGACACTGGGGTGTGACACCAGGGTGTGACACTGGAGTGACACTGGAGGGTGACACGGGTGACACTGGGGGGTGACACTGGGGTGACTCTGGGGTGTGACACTGGAGTGACACTGGTTGTCAGTTGTTTGGGTGAGTGTGAATGGTCCATTTCATTTTCCCACATCTGGGAACACCGTGACACATTTTTATAGCTGGAAAAGACCCCACTCCAGCAGTTCTGGAAATCGCTGGCTCAGGGGGTTCATCTCAAGGGCTTCAGGGTCCAAGTGTTCATCATGCTCCCAAATCCAGAGCCACAGGCCCTCAGACCGACCGCTCACCTTGGGGGGAACAGGAGTTGTGGCTGCCCCTGGATCCCTGGAAGTGTCCAAGGCCAAGCTGGACAGGGCTTGGAGCACCCTGGGACAGTGGAAGGTGTCCCTGCCCATGGCAGGGGTGGCACTGGATGGGATTTAAGGTCCCTCTAATCCAAACCACCCTGGGATTCCATGAAGAGCAAGGTGCTCTGCATTCCCCCTCCACCAGCCCTGTGTTGCCATGAGTTCATGAGCCCACCCGAGCTGGGACACACATCCAAGCGAGGGACCAATTATGAACATTCAGGAGGGATTTCTATCCCTGCAAACGAAGATCAGCATTTCACAACCACAACAGCCATGCAGCACCACCAGGCTTTTTTTTCTTGCTGATAGCAACAGAAACATCTGTTGGAAGAAGAAGAAGCCCCTTTCCTTCATCCTCCAGTTCACCACATGAACCCACAGAGCCCAACGCTTACCTGGGACAGGACTCTTGCTCGAGTTCACACTCAGAGCCTCCTGGCTCTCCTCCAGTTGCCCATCTGCTTCTGTCTCTTCCTTCTTTTCAGTATCTTTTGCCTCTTCGCTAAGAGTAGTTCTTGTGCTCTCCTCTCCTTCTAAATCTCCCTGGACAACAGGGAGGGCACTCGGAGATGGAAGAGGAGGTGGAGAAGGAGTTGTAGTGGTAACAGCAGCAACGGAAACCGGTGGGGCCGGGGGCGGCGGGGGGGTGTTGACTGTCCTAAGTTTT
>VZTJ01004095.1:103845-201000 GCA_013397795.1 Orthonyx spaldingii | reverse complement strand
GGGTGGGAGGCGGGGTGGGAGGAGGAGAGGGAGCAGCGTGAGGAGCACTGGGAGGTGCTGGCACGGGTTCCACCTCTGCTGGGGGCACCTCGGGGGGCTCCGGCTCCACAGTCAAGGGCACAGCTTCCGCCTGGGCCCCCTCTGCCACGGGCTCGGCCGCGGCCCCCGTGGTGTCCCTGGTGCTGCTCATGTCGGTAATGGCACCGGGCCCGGCCAGCACCGGCACCGGGGCGTCACCGGGGGATGCTACTGCACTGCTGGGCTCCGCGCACACCTCGGCAGCATCGGGCTCTGCCGCGGGAGCAGCGGCCGCGGGGTCCGTGCAGGGTGTGGCACTGGGTGTAGGCATTGCCTCCTCTTCTGGGGAGGCCAGTTCACACTTGTCCTCGGGGTCGGCCGCGGCTGGGGCCTTGCTGGACACGGTGACAGCAGCGGCGGCCGCAGGAACGGCGGCCATGGGAGCGGCCGGGACCGGCGACGGAGCACGAGGAGGTTCTGGTGGGGTTTCCACTGGGGTGGGGGTCTCAGTCGTCTGTCCAGCTTGATCTTTCTTCTCCCCAGTAGGTTCTGGTCTGAGGACTGGAGAAGGTGGTTTTAATACTGGATCTGGTTTTGGCTTCTCTTCTGGGAAAGGAGAAAAAAACTCATTACCAACAGCAAGGCAACTCCATGCTCCTGCGTGGTGTCTTAGCTCCCTTGGTTCCCATTCCTGCATTCTGCCAAGGAGCTCCGAGGAAGACACCAGAGGCCCTGGACCTCACCTGGAATCCAGATTTGAAAATACAACCCCTGCCATCCTGAGAGGAGAAGCACCTGGAGAGACTCATTGCAGCCTTCCAGTGCCTAAAGGGGGCTTACAAAACAAGCAGAGCAACTTTTTACATGGACAAAAAGCTGCAGGACAAGGGGGAATGGGCTAAACTGAAAGAGATTTAGATTAGATATTTGGAAGAAATGTATCAACACAATCCCCAAATCTCGTGCAGAAAGAAGTCCCTCACTTATCTTGTGACTAGCAACAGACTTGGTGATCCCATCCCTGCCACGACCATCACACAGCTCCCGAAGCTCTGCTGCAGCTCTGCTGCTTCCCACTGCTTTTCTACAAAGTATGAGCCATGATCATTTAGGATTTTGCAGGACCACTGAACTCCTTCAGGACACTTACACCAGCAAAAATAATTCTGGAAAAGCCGAAGGTACAAATCTGCTCTTCAGATTAGGAAGGCAAAGGCCACAACCAACCGCAAATCAGCAAAATTCAGGTAGAACTGAAGAGGTTTGGCTCTGCTGGATTTCCATTTGGGGCTTATTCAACAGCTCAGCTGAAGGGAAAGGGTCTTTGAAAGAGAACTAAAGGGTTTTTGAAGGAGAACCCATTTGAAACTGTCTGGAGCATCAAATCGCACCTGTATGAACAGCTGGAGTAAAACTGAACGCTGCTTCCAGCCGTTGGCAGCCCCAGCAGCGCTAGAGGCCCATGGCCAGAGCAGTGGTTTATCAACTTAATGAGGCACCCAGGGACATGGCTTTGGAGGAGGATGTCAACTGAGGAAAGAGATGGGAAAGAGTATCCCAACAGCTGATTTTGATTCTGGAGGCTCTGTGGAAGAAAAAGGACACGGGAACTGGTTTGGAAAAGAAAACACGTCACCTCTGATTTCTGGAACATCCTTTGCAGGAACTCCTGGAGCATTCCTGACATTTACAGCTCACTATAAACAACTGCCCGGACATTCTCTCCCCGAGTCAAAGGAGAATGCTCAAAAAAAAAATCCCAACCAAATGCACTTGAAGTGTTAAGAAAATCATTCTGAGAGGTAAACACAGCACAAATCCACAGCTGCATTTGAAACCAGAGGTTTAACTCCCTTCAAACCACACCTTGTCTGGCCAATGTTCTCATATGGATATAGGCTGTGTGTCCAAAATCCCAGAGAAAAGTGATTTAAGGATGGATGCAGAGAACAAGGAGCAGATTTGGCTAATGAGAAGCAAATCTGAATTTGAACCCCCATCCCAGAGAACAAATCTCCAAGTCCTGGCAGAGGAGGACTCATCCCTGCCAACTGTTGCAGAGAGTCATGTGAACAACTCACAGCTGGGGAGGGAAAACAAAAATCAAAGCAATTCATCCCAACTGGATCAGATCCCTCTTCCTAAATGCATTGAGATCATTTCTCATGTTATATTTAGAAAGTATTTGCAGGAAGCGCCGGCTGCTCCAGGGGAAATAGCAAAAGATATTTTTTAAAATTTCCTGATAAATACAATTTTTGCAAAATTATTCCTTAAAGATTCTTTCACATACCCAGTGGGACAGATCCTGCTGCCTCCTTCATGGAAAAGCCATTGTTGGGCTGCTGGGTGGTCCCAGTGGCACGGACTGGCCAGGGCAGTGGATGAGGAAGATTTTACTGGATACAGGAATTTGTTTCTGCTCTGTGGTGTTTATCTGACAATAACTGCTGGGCTCACTGCCATTTTTCCATCTTTTGTCCCGATGCAAACACTCACGAGGCGGCACCGGGACTGAGTCAGTGTCAGCAGAGGGGCTTTGGAGCTTTCCAAACTCTGGGATCTGACATTAATCTGTTTTCCACAAACCATGTTGTACATTCTCCACGTCTGATACATTGCAAGATTCGGAAAAAGGTTTAAAAAGAGGATAATACTACTCCAAACATCCCCCTGAACCTCTGCAAGCGGAATAAATGTGGGCAACTCTGATTCCATGCAGTTCTATCCCACTGCACCTCCTGCACCAGCCTGGCCTGCAGCCATGGGCTTGACCTGGATTCTCCAGCAGCATCCTCGCCTCTGGCAGCCTGGCTGGTATGGACACACCAGGGGCATCTACAGCAACCAGATCTTGTACCTAAATAATGTGATTTTCCAAGGTATTATAGTAGCAATTCCCAGTCCAGTGGAAGGTGTCCCTGCCATGGTAGCGGGGTCAGAATGGGATGAGCTTCAAGGTCCCCCCAATGCAAACCATTCTGGGATTCTAAGAAATGCCAAAGGCTTGTCTTTAAAAAAAATCCAACCAAGGCTATAAATAATGCAATCCCAAATCCAGCCTCGGGAATGACTTCCAGACCAAGCCAACAGGGACTGCAGATCCTGGGTTGCCAGGCAGAGCACACAGCTCCGATCCCGATCCTGAGCTGAGCCCAGCGAGCGGACCAGATGCTGCTGCACAGGCAGCACTGGGGGAAACAGAACCACAGGGAAAGCCTGATTCCAAACTTCAATGGATGCAAACAAGCACAGGAGAGGAAGGGCATGGGAAGGATCCGATCCGCAGGATGAACATGGCAGAGGGAGCTTTGGAGAAACAACAATACTGGTTTGAATGAACACTTCAGCCATGCAGCCCTATCTATCACCGCGTTTGTTTTGGAAGCAAAAAAACCCCAACATCAAAGTGAAAAATCATTTTGATACCTTGGCATGTATTTCTGGACAGACGTGCCCCCCCAAAGTCATTAGTTCACTTTAAATATTATTAACAGCGTCTATTAATTACTGACACCAACCCGTACACTGCTCTGCCCTCCCAGGCCACGGCCCAACACTCTGGGTGTTATTCCAGGGCTTTCCCTGCAGTGCTTACATAAATGTGCTCTTTAGCAATTTTTGGACTGGAACAAATGTTTGACTCTTCCTGGGATGGAATGGAGATAAACACAGGGAAGCTCATTGGTGTTAAACCCCAGTGTTAAACCCCTGCTTTATGTTTAAACCAGCACTGTCAGAGCTGTGTAACTAAATAAACACACATACTCCCAGTATACTCACAGCTGCCTACAAAGGGATTAAGTTAAAGAGAGAGAGAAGTGGAAAAGACCCGTTTGTCCTGGAAATCCACATTTCCATACACAGAGATGAAATAGTGTGATGGAAAGTGCTGGATTTTCAGGGATCAGAGTTCAAGGAGCTCTTGGTCACATGGTTTAGTGGTAGGTGGTCCTGTGAGGAGCAGGAGGTTGGACCTGGTGAACCTCACAGGTCCCTTCTGGCTGGAGATGTTCTGTGCTCCCACGGCTTTACAGCTCAGCCCCAGCTCTCTCCTGGGGGCAGATGCACTTCAGTGGTCACCAGTGCCACCAGCACCGTGGTGTGCTCACAGGATGTCCCTGGCAGCAAGAGGGACTTGGGAATGTTGCCAGAGGGGACATAGGCAGGGAAGAGCAGCTGTGCCAGAGCTGGGCAGCACCAAACAGCCAAGGGAGCTCAGGCAGCACAGCCACAGTGGGGCCAGAGGACACCAGACCCACCCATGCCTTGTTCAGGTGACACTGGGGACACTGAAGGTTTGCACCAACGTCTAGACTGAGACACAGCCCGCCTTTACGTGGAAGATGGGACCAGACCATCCCTAAAATGTCCTTTTTCAACCTTCCACAACCAACTTCTAGACACTGCAGCAGTTTAGAGGCATGGCATTGGAGGAGGGAAACCCTGAGGTCCATCCACGCTGTGGCTGTAAGAGCAACCCCAGGGACGCTGTCCTTGCCTTCCCAGCAGTGACCGTGCTGGCATCGAGGGCCTCAGAGGCACCAGAGATGTTGGTTTGTCCCCTTTTCTAGAGCTGTTCTCCTCTGGGGCTTGGTTTTCCTCTAGCAAACCTTTCCCAGGGAACACATGACAGGACAAGAGCAAATGGCCTCAGGTTGTGCCAGGGGTGGTTCAGGGTTGGATTTTGGGAAAATTCCTTCATGGAAAGGGTGACCAGGCACTGATCAGGGCAGTGGTGGAGTCACTATCCCTGAAAGTGTTAAAATAAATATGTGGCTGTGGCACCTCGGGACATGGTTAGTGCTGAACACGGCAGTGATGGGTTAACTGATGACCTGAAGATCTTGGAGGGCTTTTCCAACCTTGGTGACTCTGTGACTCTGGATACTCTGAAATAAAAGATCCCAGCACTCCATGATGTCCCTGCACGCAGAGCCCAGGGAGGCTGTGATGCCGTGGGTAAAATGGGAAGCAAACGCTGGTGTCAGTTCTGTATCCCAGCACCCATCCTGCTGCCACAACCAGGAACTACAGCTCTCCATGGTACAAAATTCCAGTGTGGGAAGAGCCTTGGCCTGCTTCAAGCCTGAGCCTTGGCCTCCTGGGACAATTCCCTGAACAGTTCAGAAAATCTCCCTTCCAATGTGTATTACGGAATATCCGCCTGAGCCGGAAGGGACCCATGAGGATCACTGAGTCCAACTCGTGGTCTCGTGCAGGACACCCCAAGATCCCACCCTGTGCCTCAGAGTGTTCTCCAAGGAAATGGAATTTTAAGGAACTCTTTCCATCTGTGCCATTTTTACTAAAGTCAGCAAAATCTGCTATGAGCTTTATGAGACACGTTGCACACTAATGGGTTTTCTCCTAGTTAATGTTGCCCATTCCTACAGGACTGAACATACAAGCAGCTCTGGGGAAGTCATGTGATCCTCTGGATCCATGCCATTGCTGTGGCTCATTATCCAAATGATCCAAAGCCTCTCTGGCTAAAGCATTTCCCTGACAACACGCTGGTTTCTGGAGGATGGCACATGGGTTAAGAGGAGTTTCATCCTTCTGTGTGCTCTGAAACAACATTCAGGACACAGAAGCTTGAAGACAATTATTTTTAACCAGTTCCACATTAGCAAATTCCAATTAATTCCCTTAGCAACACACTTAAAATGTTCCACTGGAGGAAGAGATGTTCCTCCCCTCCTATTTCTGCTGCCTGCTGGTCTCCCTGCCAAAAATATTCCAACTAAAACAAGAAAAGAGGGGAAAAAATAAATGATTCAAAATAATGAGGGAGGAAATCTCCATGAACCGACCTTGTTTGGAGGCGGGGGCCATGGTGCCGGGGGTGCTGCCAGAGGGGTGGGAGCTCTCCACGGCTCCGAACGCCGCGGGAACGGGCTCGGGGACCTGGCTGGGCACCTGCTGGGGGGAAGGGACAACAGGGTAAGACTGGGAACATAAAAACATGGAGCAGAGGCAACGGGGGAGATGACACAGGGTGGGATAGAGAGGAAAAACCAAAGACAGGGAGAATAAAGAGAGAAAGCAAAGAGAAAAATACACAGGTCAATTGGATAAATCCAAAAAGTGCACGGGAAAGGGAGGAAGAGGCAGCAGGAAAAGGGGAAAAGGATGAATACTTTTAAGAACAGCAAGGGACAGCACAGCACAGTTACCAACACGCTTTGCTCTCCCAGTACTTCTTCCAGGAGCTGCAGGAATGCTCCTCCATGCAGGACACACACCAAGGCTCCTGCATCTCTCTGTGATTTAACTTTTGGGACTTGACTCCTTTCTCAACTGATCCATTATTTCAACCCCCTTAGAGCTTTAAATCTATTTATTTACTCTTCCATGTATTCCAGCCAATGTGTGCAGGGCGGGATGGAAGGTGGACAGATGTATCTGCACACACATCACTCGTTAATCCAGCAGGAAAATCATCCCAGACTGGGGGTGGCTGGATGGAGAGAATCCCCCAGCGCTGCCTGGGGGGTGGGACCTGCAGGGCAAGAGGAGAATAACCCCAGCTGGGCAGCAATCTGAGGGACAGCAGGAGGAGCAGAGTCCCAAAGAACATGGAGAGAGCCCAACATTGTCTGCATGGAAGAACAAAACAAAAAGACCGAAGGAGCCCCAGTCTGTGGCAGACACACATATGTTAATTATCTCTCACCAAACACTTCACTTGTGTTCAAGAATATTTGATAAAATCCTTTGTATTTAGTCTCAGAATTTAAGGAAGACCAAGTTAGTGCACCAGACTCGAAGGTGAGACACTTGTTGAAGTGAACACAGACAGGGCAAGGCAGCTGGTCAAAAACCCCCTTAAACACACACCATGGACAGAAGAAAATGGGGCTAAATTTTAATTTCCTAATCCCAAGTGGAAAGCCAGGCAGCTCCCTGCACTCTCACCCAGTTCCATATCCATGAACTTCTCTGAACATCTAGAGGAAAAGGAATTTTTAATCAATCCAAGCACAGCAGAGTGTCCAAGACATGGGTGCCTAATTCCTAATTTCAGACAGACTCTCAGAAATCCACACAAAACTTATTTCCATATAAAAAGAAATTCTCTGGTAACCTGGTCCTCTTCCTGGGACTCTATTTTTTCCTCCCATTTCCAGCTGTTTGCCTATTGCATCTGAACAGTGCAGGATAAAGAGGGAATTATCTCCAAGACATTATTTTCTACCATTTCAGGAAGACCAGGAAAAAGCACATCTGGAAAAATAAGAATGAAAATTTAAGTAGGGGCGAAGGGTTGAAGTTTTATTTGGGATTGCTCCTCTTTCAGGAATGAGCCTGACAGATTGACTGGAGAATGGATGAAGAACTGCAGCACAACCTCCAGCCAAAGGGAAGAAGCCAAAGAAAACGCAGCTTTACAAATGAGCAGGTTTCAAGAACACTTTCCCCTCACCCTCAGTGATCAGGATTTTAATTTTATAAGAAAATTTATGTATTAAATCAGTGGGGAAAAAGGAAACTGAGATAAGAACCACAGAAACCTAAGGAGACCAGTGAAGAAGAAATCTGTGCGCCCAGAAACTTCTCGGGTCAGGAAAAGTATTTCCTTAAGAAATGTGGAAAACACTCATTTATTCTGTGGGAATGATACTGCAAATAAATAAATGGTCCTTATTCACTGAGCCCTGCAGCTGCAAAATGGAGCATTTAGAGAGTTTTTAGGAAAAAAATCCCACTGAAAATTGCTCCCCTGATTTATGATGCTCCAAGGGTTGCTCTGGGTTATTCTACTCCACCACGGTCTGGACACTGAGCAAACACAACTCTGACAAACTCACTGAAACTTGGAAGAGTTTTGTCAGGAAAATAAGAGCATTTACTCTTTAAATTAAAAAGTGATCTTCTGTGGAAGCCAATGCTGAGGAAACACCAAAATCAGATTCTGGCCCTGGGTTTTCTTTCTCTTCCCAGGAAAAAATAAAGTGAAAATAGTGTCCTGCTAGAAATGGATAAATCATATCTCCATGTACCTCCAGCTTCTCTTGCAGGAACTTTAAAGCACTTTACTTGCTCAAAAGCAATTAAAATACACTGTGGAGGCACCGGGAAAACTCCACCTAAAGCGCTTTTTGGTCAGCGATGTTGAGCAAAAAAGTACAGAAATGGCTCAAACCACGCAGCTCATCTTGGCAGCAATGCTCATCTCCTGCACAATTCCAATAACTTTTTGATGTTAAGCACAATTCCAACAATTTTTTGATGTTCAGCACTTAATCTACTGAGAGAAGAGGGTGCTTCAGGCTTGTGTCAGCAAAGTTTTGGTTTATTTGAGTCAGTTAATAGAATAATTCAAATCTAAAGAAAAAATTGAAAATTTGGTAACTATTGTTATTATAAAAGGGTTTCTTTTCCAAATGCAGAATTTGGGACAGGGTCTGGTCTCCAGCACTTCTTGAGGAAATTTCTTCCTTCATGTTTCTACCATTTAAATAATGAGATAACAGATTCAGAGAAAGAAGTTTTATTAGAATTTGCTGTAATTCTAAAATCTCATTGGACTGGGAGTCACTTCGATGCTGCCCTGTCAAGCCCTGAGGCTGCACACTCACATTTTGAGTGCTCAACCAGGTGAAATCTCCCTGAGCACCCTGGTGAGCCGTGTTTGATCCAGGGGGGTGGAACAAACAACAGCAGCTCTGCTCCCCCTGCACTCTCCCAGGAGCTGCCCCAAGCCAGGAGCATCTCAAAAGTTATGGTTGAATATTGAAAATTTACTGACTCGAGCCTGCTCAAAACAGTAACACCCCCCACTACAGCAATTCCTGAGCACGGTTATTAAGGCACTATTTAATTTCACCCAAGATATTAAACGTGCTCCAAAGACTTGATTTAGAGAAGCTGTTGGGACAATAACGTTGAATTTCCTGGCTTAAGTGGGCTTAAATTTTCAGTTATGTTACACTAATGAACTTATTCTGGTGAGCCCAATTTCAGAGCTCTTCTGTGATTACCAAAAGTGGTTCCAAGCACCTAATCAAAAGGAAGGCTGGATATTAAACAATGTAATATTTGCATACCTTGAAGGAGATGATTGGACATCATTGCCGTGCTCTGCATATAAATTACAGCTGATCAGAATTCAGGCCTATTAACCTCCTCTTGAAACACATTTATTTCCTTCTGTTTGACTTAATTGTAGTGCCTTAAAACAGATTTCAGAATGTAAAAATGATCAGGTAAGTGCCTGGATTCGCTGCACTGTGCGGGAATACCACCGGAAATCCTGGCTGCTTCCAACTCTTCCCACTTCCAATGGGGAAAGTCGGGTAGCAAGAAGAAATGCGGAGATGATCTCACCAAGATCCCCATGTTTGGCATCTCTACTGTCTTCTCTGATGGAAAGAAGTTTAACTGGTGCCTTACTGCTGCTTGTCCTCGATGGGGACCAGAGGAGAAAACCAGTGACAAAGCACAAGGTGGTGCCTTCAGATGACACAAGAAATGACTGAGCTGGGAATGGCTGAAAGCTGAAACCCTGCTGGTCTCAGGGAGGGATCTGGAGCCCAGGCTCTCGCTTCACCTCAGTGATCCCAGTTCCATCTCTGGGGAATCCCGAGCCCCCATCCAGCACAACCAGTGTCCCCAGACATGGCTGTGCTCCTGCCTCAGCAGAGGACTCTCAGCAGAAAAACTACTCCCACACAGAGGGGAAAGGAAGGTTTGAGCTCAGGAAAAGCTGTTTCACCTAAAAGCTGCCAAAATCTGGTGACATCCAACAGGGAAGAACATGGAAGAAGAAATCACACCCCAGCACCACCTCTGCTCTACAGCCCAGCCACCACCTGGAGAACCTTCCTGACCTCCAGTCAGGGACTTGGAGGGGTCAGACTAAAAGGTGTACGATGAGAAGGGATTCAGGAACTACAGAAAATTATTTGAAATATTTGTAATTTTTCTCTCATCAGAAAAATGCATTTTTAAGTTTGAATAACCAGACACTGAATCTGTGATAAATTTATCACAGTTCTGTGAGAAAATTCCCGAGCTCCAGTTCTTGTGGTGACTCTAAAACAGCTCCACTAAGGCAGAAAGAACAGTGATGCAACTGAGGGTCTATAATCAATCACCTGTGTGACATGGACTTTCCTCAGGTGCACAAGACTCAACAGAAACACCTCCTTTCCCACAGATATTTTGGCTCCTCCTTTAATACTGAAAACTCTAAAAAGCTCTTAAAATCAACTGCTGATACAAAACCAGGGAGGGGGAATGTACAGCAGCACTGAAGCTCCTCATCGACAAGCTGTGGACTGGTAAAAATGACCAAACTTGGGAAAAAATAATGCCTGAAGAATATTGATAATCTAGGAGCATGCAGGTGTGTGAGATGGTCAGAGGTGTGGCTGGAAGGGTGAGGGACAGGCACAGCACAGCAAAGGTCACAGGGGCAGGGACGCAGCCCGTCCTTACCTGAGGTGGAGTCGGGGTGGAGGTGGGTCTGACGATGGGGGGCGTGGGGTTCCTGCTGCCCCCTCCAGACATGATTTCTTCTGTTATGTCTTTGCCTCCCTGGTTTGGGTCCCGGATTCGGATCTACAGGATTGAAAGAACTGCAATAACAACAAGGGAATCATTCCCACAAGTGCTGCTGTTGTCGCTGTCCTTGTGGAGAGCAGCGTGGGCAGCACATGCTCCCTTCACACCCAGCAGGAGATGCTCTGGGATGAGTTGCTGCTCAGCAGGAACACTGGGATGTGGCTTGTTTCCATGACTTGGAATGCATGGCATGTCATCCCTTCATCAACACCTAATTTAATCAAAACCTAATTTAATCATCAACCACACCAGTTCAGTCTAAATATGTGCACCCTGTAATTCAAAATACAGTCTTTGCTGCTGGTATGTGACTTTCCTGCAACTAAGAAAATTTGGGAGACAGTTTAGGTACAGAGCTAAGCTTGCCCAGTAGTGGAAAGGGCAAGAATGGAGAAAAGGCTGTGTTTCACCCCGACAGGAAACTCACTGACCTTGCCAACCCAGCTGCTGGGAAAAGGGGAAGGCAAATCAGCAAATCAGTCCCAAGTTCCACCAAAACAGAGGGAATCGAACAAAAATACTGAGTGGAGGAAAGGGGAACTGAAAGAACAAACTCAAATCCTGTAAAACTCTGCAGCATTTAGGGAAAAGTGGGATTTTTTAGTCTCTTCACAGGTCCAAAGCAGGAAGAAAAAATATTTTCCAAAATAAACCACTCTAGAATACTCACTGCATCCTCAACCGACACTTGAGCCAGTCCATGTCCCTAAACAGGGGGAAGAGCCGGGATGTCTGGGATAATGTGAAACAGCTTTTCATCTCCAGTGGAAGAACTGGAGATCCTGATAACCTGAAGACAGAGTTCTGTGTGTCTGCCCACCTTCTCCAAAGCTCTTGGCTGAACTCGACATAAATTCCACGCAGAAATCCAAGCAAACCAAGAGACACCATCACCCTTCCCAGGGCAGGGGTTCTTCTGGAAACCACTCTGTAATCACCCATGCCAGGGGGTGGGACTGGATGGGCTTTTGGGTCCCTTCCAAGCCAAATCCTTCTGGGACTCTGGGATATAAAATTGGAACTGCAGAAGCATTTTGTGGTTTGCCAAACTCAGTTTGGTGGGATGGTGGCTTCACTCTGGGTTGTGAACACACAAACACACACAACACTGTACTCAAGATGTTGAGTTTGGCCTTCTCTTATTTTTGATGGAGTTTTTCTGCTAAAACATTTCATTAACCACAGCAACAAGGACCTGAAAGTTGGCACTAATTCCTGCCCTCTCCTCCCCCGACACAGAGTCAATGGCATTAAAACAAGATTTCCCTGCCTGGAAGTTTGTAGTACTCAAATACTCAACTCATAGTGGATCTGGGGGGTTGCACATTAATACATTTAACTTTAATTTTTCTCATTTCTCCAGTTGCAACACCAATTAACAAACTGAAACAGCACATTCAGAGAGAAGCATCTCGAGCATTTAAAATTCCTTTTCTGCCTCAAAGAACTTGGCTTGCCTGGCATGGAACTGCCTAAATCCCAGCTGAGCGTGTCTGATCAGCTCTGCATTTCAATGGCATCAGGGATCTGGGCATGTCGTGTTTGGGATGCTGAAAAGAGACTCCTGGGGACTGAAGAGGTGACAAAAAAGCTGCTGAGAGCAGCCACCAAAAAGGCCTTTCCTGCGAGCACAGCTCACACATTGTTCAGTTCTTCCGGTCTCCTAAACCAAGTGTCACCCCAGATCATCCTCAAAAGTCCAAAGATACAAATATTTTGCATTTTGAGACATGTCCAAGTCTCTTTATTCTTTTCTACTCCCAGGAAACTGTTCTTTCAACGTTTCCAAAACACTCTCATGCAAATACTGCTGTAATTTCCTTTTCAATCCTTTACAAATGATTCATTCACAAGTTCAACTCCACATCATCTTTTCCTGCTTAAACCCCTACACATTCACCCCATATGCCTTTACTGTTCCCCACCATTCACCTGTAGATGGGTTTAAATTCCATTTATCTGCCTCTCGCAAATTCCCCCCAGTGAAACAGAAGGAGAGGGAATGTGCTCTCCAAACCCATACCCACTTTCATAATGTGGTCAGGTTCTTTCAAACCTGCAAATACATCCACAACTTAATGGTTTTCCACCTCTTTCAAATAATAACATTCAATAATTTCTAATTTGCCACTTTGAACCAAAATTCCCAACATTCTCCTAAACTGCTGAGTTCACTCATTCCCACCTGGCTCTTTGGGAACACTCTAAGCAGCAGCACAGGCAGGTGAGGATTTGAGGCTTGGGGAGACAATGCTGCTTTTGTTTGTTTATTTAAAACCACCAAAATTATTTTCCTTTTTGATTGTCTGAAATGTCACAACCTCAGAGTGGAGAGTACCCATGGAAAAATGGAAAATAAGGCACCACTGCAGCACTGTGCAATGTTTAATTACACTTAATCTCTTTGGGAATCACAGAATGACTGGTTTGGGATGGAAGGGACCTTACAGCTCATCTTAAAGCATGGGCAGGAACACCTCCCACTGTCTCAGGGTGCTCCAAACCCTGTCCAGATCCAGGGGCAGCCACAGCTGCTTGGGGCACCTCCAGTGAAGGTAAAGCTCAGGTTTAATCTTAAGAACATGACCGATGTCCTTGCAGTTCCCACCCAGGACAGCCCCTCACGGCTGTGCCCCTCACTCACCGTTTTCTTCTCCCTCTTGGCAGGCGGCGGCTGCTGCTGCTGCGTAGGCACAATGATGGGTGCAGACTGGTACACGGGCTGGCTGGGGTAGAAGGGTGTTCCTGGGGCAGGCAATGACACAAAGCACAAGGACAAGGTCACTGACTGTTAACGACAGAGAACCAAGCACAAGGGGTACAGCTGGCCAGAACTTCCAACACCCATCTGGGAACGCTGCCTTTGCTCTGCCCCACTTCCACTAAACAGAAGCTGATGCTTCACCAAGACAAGAGATTCAGTCACTATTTCTTATTTGATTTCCATGACCGAAAATTGACCATGTGCACCATCCATTTCTGAGAGAGGTTGTGGACACCCAGAGGCACTGCAAGACCATCCCTGGACTCCTCTGCCTGACAAACAGGAGGGTTTTTTGCTGGGTTTGCTGCTGATTTATCAGGGGGTTTCTGCCTTTGTAGAGAAATTCAGTCTAACCAATATAAACAATTTGCAAGGTCACCTGCAACCTATTTGAAAGCATAACCAGAAAATTTAATTACAAGCAATGTTCTTCTCATGCTGCAACACACAAAAAGCACGACCACGGTGATTAGTGCAGAATTACACTGTGGTGCTGATCACATTCCTAACAGCCAGTATGGTTCATTATGGTTTTCTTTAGGGAATGAGAGTGGCTCAATAAATAACCAAGTGCTTTAAGCCCATGCCAGAGCTCAGGGTGGCAGAGCAGAGCTGCCTCCTGCCCATGGATCAGGTGTCAGGGGAATGTGTAAGGTGCTGCTGGGTGTTTTTCCTTCTGGGCATGGATGTTGGATGAACTGAGTGCTTGCACTTGCCTCTGGAGCAATCTGATCTATTCTTCAGCTGAACTAACCTTTAACTGGGAATGAAAATCTGGATTGTGTCTGTAACCCAACCGGGAGGCCACCACGATCTCAGGCAAAGGGTGAAATCCAAGAAAGCAAATTAAACCAGCCCAGCACAGCCTGATTTGCAACTTCCAAGGATGCATTCCTCCTGCTGAGAGCTGGAAAGCCCCAGCTCGGAGCAGGCTCCCTGTCTGCATCCTCAGAGTGGGAACTTTGCCCTATCAAAGCAGAGAGCACTGCATAGCATCAGGAGCTCAAAGTGACACTCCTGGGTGGGCTGAATCACTCAAGAAATGTCTCGTTTTGAATGTCAGGGTCAGCACAGCCACTTCAGATCTGGCCTTAACATCTCCACCAGCATCTCTGCAGGTTGGGAGTCAAAAACTATTGCCCACAGAAGCTGTGGCTGCCCCTGGATCCCTGGAAGTGTCCAAGGCCAGGCTGGACGGGGCTCGGAGCAGCCTGGGACAGTGCAAGGTGTCCCTGCCCACAGCAGGGGGTGGGATTGGATGGGCTTTAAGGTCCTTCCAACCCAAACCATCCTGGGATTTCGTGATTCCATGAACCCTCCAGCTGAGCAGCTGCTCAAGCAGAGCCTGGGTAAGGTGAGAGAACAGGAGGAGCCTGGGACACTGCAAGGTGTGAATTCCCTTCATTTGTAGTTTCCTAGACACCAGATCTAACCACACCACCTGCAATGTGATCCCTGCTGGGGAGGCAGATCCAGCAGAACTCAGGGAATTACTCTCCCTCTATGAAAAGTATTTTAAAAATCCAGATCTTGAAAAGAGTAACTTCTGGGAAGAAACAGCTTCTGCGACAAGCCAAGTGCATTTGCCAGTGCCACAGTCTCTGCTCTGCTCCCTGCCTTTGATCCCTTCCAGTTCTCCAGCACCCAGTTTTTGTTCTCCCTCCTACCCATTGATCATTTCAAGGTCTTTCCCAATGTTGTACAGAAACCCCCTGATATCAAAGAATGATAAACTGCAAAACTGAGTCATAAAATTGCGCTGTCCATCTTCACAAGTTTTGTCTTCCATTGCATTTTCCCTCATCACCTTCTTTAGGTGCTGCCAAACTGCAATAATTTTGATATCCAGCAGCCACACTGGCTATGAATCCTGTGGTTTATGGAAGAGGCACTGCCAGCAGCATAATCCATGCCTTGACTGTAGATTTAGCTGTTCCCCAAACCTGGCAGCACCTGGTGAGAGACTGAGCATTCCCAGTTCCTACAGAGAGCAAGGGAGCAACAGGAGGGAAAGGTGGATAAACACAGGCAAATCCTTGGTTAAAGCTTCCCTGCCTGGAAAACTCTGCAGGACAAAGAGCTCTGGCTTCACCCTTCACCCACTGATGCTCCACAGATGCAGCAACCTAAAGCTGGGACTGAAAGATTCCGAGATTCTCTGCAAGAAACCAGGCACTTCCAGGAGAGGAAAGGAGCTGGAAATGAACCTTCTCCTCATTAGAGGAGTGAAGACAGATAAACAGCCCTGAGCAAGCAGGAAGTAAGAAAACAGACCTGTAATAGCACAAAAAATGAGGAATACTGGGCCATTTCCTCATCTAGTGGATCAGATTTGAAGAGCCATTGCAGTATTTCTTCTGTTTTCTCTAGGATCAACCACCAGGAAGTAGGTGCCCTGTAATTACTCCCTCTCCTATTCTGAAATTGCATTACCAAGTTCAAAGGCTTCATGGCAACCTTTCAATGACTCCCATGAGTTCCACACAGACTAAATAAGTAAAAGAAAGAAGGAAAAAGGGAAAAATAAGAGACCTTTCCGAACGATGCACAGGGAAGCTACTGGGTTTTTCTCTCCCTCCAAAGGGATCTGTGTGTGTGAAGAGCAAACCTGCAATTCTGCCAAGGGAGCAGGGCTGTTACTGTCCAGTCTGGAAGGGAATCAGTCACCCCAAGGCTCCGAAATTCCAACAGAGAATTCCCATGCGAGGCTGAGAGTATCTCTGACCCCAACAGGTTACAGAATGTGAGTGGGCAGGGAGCAGTGAGTGACCAAATGCATGAAAAAGGCCAAGTTTTGGCCTATGCAGGGGTTACAGACTCCTCCACTGGACTAAATTATCTTTGCAGCATAAATCCAAGGAAAAACCCACGTGGCTTGTTCTTTTCCCCCACTACTCACCAAACAAGAAATGCTGGGATAACAACTGTGAACTGCTGTTAATGCTGGAGCATTCCCAGGGCATGGCACAGTGAAAACCAGGACTGCCAGATGTACCCACAATACCTTAATAAATAATAATGACTGAGCAGAGACTAACAAACAGCCCCATTCCTGGTCACAGGGGATCCTGGGCAGCTGCAGCCTTTCCTGACACACTCACACAAACAATACTCTGGGATTCTTCAGGAGTGAATAATCAGGGCTGTGACACCACCAAATTTAGCAGCTATTTGAAGTTCAAACAAATGCTAATCCAGCTTGTTGTTATAAATCTTCAGCTTGACAACAGAAAAACACACCAAGAAAAGACTTTGTAAGAAGTCTCCAAGCAGAACTTACCGTAGGCATTGGGGAATTCTCCAGGACCTGGGCCTGGATAAAAGGGTCCCGGTCCTGGTGGCTGCACAGGATATTGCTGGGGTGGCCCGACGTACGGGGGGCCACTGTGACGATACTGGGGGGACAGAAACAACCATCACTTTACAAGGACTTAGGCAACCTCTACCTGAGCCCCCCCCGACCAACAGAGATCTGAACCTCAAGCTGGTTAATTACAGCTTTGGGAATCACAGAATCATGGAATTGTTAAGGTTGGAAAAGATCTTTAAGATCACCAAGTCCAACCATCAACCAGTACCCCACCATGTTCACCACTAACCCATGTCCCCAGGTGCCACATCCACGGTTGTCTGAACACTTCCAGGGATGGTGACTCCAGCACTGCCCTGGGCAGCCTGTGCCAACTTGACCACCCTTTCCATGAAGGAATTTTCCCTAACATCCACCTAAACTTCTCCAAATGCTACTGCTGAAAGTAAGGTAAAGCCAAGGCAGGGAGGACACAGGAGCTGAGGCAGAACAGAGTCACTCCCCTGACTGCAGAAATACTGGGTGTAATGAGGTCCAAGGCTTTGGAGTGCCTGTGGATCTATTAAGTCCAATTGGGCGTTTTTAAAGCACAAAATATTTTACAAGAGCTTGGTTTCCTACTATATTTGAGGGAGGCCTCAAAAAGGTGATTGATTCCTACTGCCTCCAGGGACAGAAGAACAAATACTTCATACAGAGAAAGGACAGAGGCTGAACCACAGAATCATGGAGTCATTTAGGCTGGAAAAGCCCCCTACAAACACCAAGTCCAACCATTCCCCCATCACTGCCAAGTCCACCCCTAAACCGTGTCCCCAGGTGCCACATCCACAGGTTTCTTGAACACTTCCAGGGATGGTGACTCCACCACTGCCCCGGGCAGCCTCTGCCAATGCCTGATCACCCTCTCCATGAAGGAATTTTTCCCAACATCTGATCTAAACCTGCCCTGGCACATGAGGCCAAATAGGCAACTCCCAGCCTGATTTCACACAGACACATCCCCACCCACTCCTGGTGGCTCCTGAGACAACCCCCACGGAGAAAATTCTGCAGCTCCTCAGGTGCCTGGGTGCTGGATTTACCTGTGGGATACAGTACTGGGGGCCCTGAGGCATCGGGTAGGGCATTGGCAGGTGGTTCACCATCATGATGTGCTGGTTGGTTTGGTACACGGCAGTCGGGGTCTGCGCTCCGGGACGGATGGAGGGGTTGCTGTTCTGGATGGTGGCTCTTGGAGGCTGGATCTGAGGCCTCTGGAAAAACTAGGGAGGGAAGGGAGAGAGGAGAGAAAACGAAGAACTGGTCAGACTTTCTGGGAAAGAATTGGGAATATCCTTACAATATTACAGTTATGGTATTAGTTTCCAAGGGTTGCCACACTTCCAGAAAACTGCAGGACAGTCCGTAGTTCTCTGTGAACAGCAGGGCCATCTATGCCTTTCTATTTTACAAGGCAGAAACCGGCAAGAAACTTTTAAAAACTAATAATTATTAGTTTGCACTTCCTGAATTTTACAGCTGAACCTTCAGAGCAAACTTTAGAAAAATGAGTTTGTCTAATTTTCTTTTTATAAGGTGGGTTGGCTGCTAAAAAATCCACCTTTATAAACACCCCAGGGAGATAAAAGATCAAGGCAACTGTTCCAATTTATCTCCAGAATTTCACAAAGGCCAGAAGCACCTCATGTCTCTCCTTCACACAAACTGATCCAGGTGACTTGTCCTGCCCTGTTTTCCAAAGGGTGGCAACCAGTCCCGGGGTGGTACCACAGTCTTGCACCACGCTGGGATGAAGTGATGCCCCAGGATGGGCCAGGCCCAGGGAACCAAGCAACCCCCTGGCACTGGCTCCATCCCCAACCCTCCCGCTGGGAACGGCACCGGCGGGGCCGGGAGGAGCATTCGGGGGCTGGAGCATTCCCTGGCTCTGCAGTCCCGGCAGTCCTGGAGCTCAGCAGGTACCAAATGCACCGGACACGGAGGCATTCACTGACGGAGGAACGGTCAGGTGAGAGACACTGAGGCCATGCAGAACCAGGAGTGAGAGTTACCTGTATAGGTCTGAATCCTCCCTTCAATAACGAAGCAAGAAAGCAGCAGGAAACAGAAAGAAAGCCAATGGAACAGCTTACAGATCAACAGGAAGGAATAGGATACAACATGCACCCTAAATGCACACAATTCCAGTCAGCTTCGGCCCTGCTCTGACTCAGCCCTTCAGAAACTGCCAGGAAAAGACACTGAGTGGTACCCTGGACTCTGCTGCCAGAATCCCACAGGGTCAGAAACTCTCCTAGAAAAGTTTTCATGGAAGTATAAAAGTTTAAAAAAAAAAACCAAACAAAAAACCCAATCAAACCATGATTTACAGCATGAAATATGACACTACAGAAAGATTTTATGTTTACTCTGTTCATAAAACATCAAATATTTCTCCTTCTGGTCTCTTTCAGTGGTACAGAGGGAGCAGATAAAGCAGAAACTCTGGCTCCAGTAAAGGATTTCTCTCCTTTTCTGCACCAAGACTGGGAGGGGAAGAAACGCCACATATTTAACTGTTAAGTAAAAAATAATTATAATAATTAGGCCACACATCACACTGAATCCTGCTGGCTGCTGTGCAGTGATGTGTTACAGGGAGTAACTGTGCCAGGAGGAGTGAGAAAAGAAGAGGGGGGAATGAAGGAATGAGCTGGGATTACCCGCCCAGGTTCGGGGAGGACGGAAGGAAGCTGTGGTGTCTCTGTCCTCGACATGACAACAAGCTTAAAATGGCCATTCTGGTGCTGCTGAAGACTTCATGACACCTGAGCTGTTCCCCACAGAGAATGACTTCTCCAGGAAAGCTATGGATGACTCTTTCAGATATCCAGACACTGTTAAAGTGAGCACAATGATTTTATGTCCAGCCCTGTCAACCTGGATGAAAAGCTGTCCCCAGCACACTGGAAGTGTGACCGGAACCAGGAGAAGGCAACTGTTTGGGGAGAAAGGTTTGGCAGTGAGAGTGGAGAAAGCAAACCAGAAGAACAGCACTCTGCCATGGTCCTGCTCTGATAAAACCGTGTGGCTGAGATGTGGGGGAGCTACAGGAGGGTGGCATGAACCAAGTGCAGGTGCTGAATTTATGGTGAGAATCACCAGAGTTTGTGATTTTTCAATATCCAAAGACACTAAAAAGTGAAAGTCTTTCTTCTTTCACTGCAATTCACTGAGTAATGATTATTTCCAACCTGTCAGCAGGTTGCAGCACATGTCTCAACGAAGGAGGGTTGGAAAACTTTAGTAACCCCCATGGGTGTGTGTTTATGCAGAGTGAAAAGGGCTGGAGCTGAAGTGAGACCTCTCTCTATCAACAGCACCTCCATCCACAGGGCAGCCCAGGAAAACTCCCAATGCCAGAGATGGGGAGACTCCACCTATGGAATCTGCTCCTCAGGCTCCTGCTGCACCTACAGAACCTGCTCACAGCCCACTGAGACCATTGAGGAGGAACTCACAGCACTAGGAAGCTGCCCATTCCCATTGCCTCCAGCGGGACATGGCCAGGGGCTGTTCCCTGCCAGAGCAGAAGGAAGGACAGCACTCTGCTCTGGAATGGGGGTGGCACTGAGCTGCTCTTCCACGGACACTGAACACCACCACAGAGCTGCTCAGCTGCTCCACAGCAGCAGGAGGGGCTCTGACAAGGAGACTGGATGTCAAAAAACCTCTCAGAGCCCCCTTGTGTGCCCACACCATCCCAGAGCTGGGGAGAAAAGGAGAATTCCACCCCTAGCAGGAAGGCAGAGCAGCAAGAACAGCAGATCCATTATTCCAAAACAGGACCACCAGAAGCTTTTGGAAGTGGCAAACTGAGACCTCTCTGACAAAGTCTGAATGACTTGAAGCTACTTCAGCTCCTGTAAGTAAAGCCAGGATTCTCAAGGAAATCCAGTATGGGAGCACTGTGCATCTGACCGGGGGGTGGGTTTGACTGTTCTAAACCTGCAGCACCTGGCTGACAAACTGCTTTATGCTCCATCCTCACCCCCGGCCCTCCAGAGCTCAGCCAGCAATATTCACAGGAATGTTTACATATTTCATTTGCTAAAATACATGGGCACTCATCTAGGGGTTTTTTTTCCCATTTTTTTGGTACTTGATTTGCTATTTAATTTACTAAAAAATCAGCCTTGCAAGGTCAAAGGCTGCACAGGCAACACCTTCATATAACACTACCCATGTCCCATGAGCCTGGCCTGGGGAGGGAGGAGCAGGAGGTGCCTGCACAGGCAAGGCAGCAGGAACTGAGGAGCTGCAGCCTTGAGATGTGAAGATCAGAGAATTGTGGAATTGTTTAGGTTGGAAAAGCCCTCTGAGATCATCGAGTCCATCCCTAACCCATGTCCCCAGGGACCACATCCACACATTGTTTGAACACTTCCAGTGATGGTGACTCTGCCTCTTCCAGTGCCTGATCGCCCTTTCCATAAAGAAATTTCCTCAATATGCAACCTCAACCTCCCTTGGTGCAGCTTGAGGCCATTTCCTCTTGTCCTGTCCCTTGTTCCCTGGTGCCAGGAGCAGGAGCTGTAGCACAAATCCCCAGGTGCTGCTTCCCCAGCACCTCAGTGCAGCCCTTTTGGAGGGCTCAAGGCAAGGCTTGTTCATTCCCCTCAGACTCTCCCAGTTTTATTAGGTATTAAATGATAACATGAAGGGAAAAAGCCCTTTATGGTATTTAGAAGTGGCAGATCCTTTACACACTCATGGATGCAGACAGGGAAGTGACTGCAGCAGCCGTTTCCTACCACTTTCTGACTTGAAATACCCCAAAAAGCTACAAAATGGTCAGTTGAGTCAGTTCAGTGAGTGAATTCCCAACTTCTCCAAGTCCCAAAGCTTTCTCACAGCAGCACCCAGACAAGCCCATTCTCTGTTGTACCAGTTACACCCAAAGGAACTCAAGTAACCCCGAGCTAAAACTGGAACAAACTCCACCAGCAACCTCAAGTGAGAGGCTGAGCCACCAGCAGCAAACCCATCTCAAACACAGTTCAAGTCAAAAGGAAACAATTTCAGTTTATATTTCTGATTTCTGTTTTTAATTACACCAGCCTCTTCTGAGCACCCATTTCCAAAACAAACCCCATGCTCCCCAAGTCGCTTTGTAAGTGAAGGGTTTTAGGCAGATTCAAATGTAACAAAAATCTGCATTTTGGAGCTCAGGTTAGAACAAAACTGTTCTCAACTGTGCTTTGTGAGGATCAGAAGCAACAAAGTGACTCCAGAGCCTGACTTAGAAAGAAAAACCAGGGAAGCTCTGTGCACAAAGTGGGAAATGGAGCAGCAGTTCCAGGCAGGGAATAGCTACGTGGGCTACAGCATTCGGGGGAAACACAAGCTGACAGTGTACTTAAAAATACTGCCCAAAATACTTTGTAGGGGCTGCTTTCTGTCTCCTATAAAGTGAGGTTTTCCAGCAGATTCTCAGTGTGTGATCTGGGAATCAGGGATTACTGATGCATATTTAACTTTCAGTCAGAACTGCTGCAGTTATTTCATTTCACTTCAGCCACTACTGTTTAACACCCTAAATCTCTGCTATTTTCTCTCACACAGTGTGGTCACACTCTCCCTACCCATAATTGGCTCTATCAACTCCCCCTATAACTGTCCAACTCCAGGGCAGGCAATTTCCATATGGAAAAACCCCCTGCTTATGAAGCTGCCATTCAATTTAAGGTGCTTAAATCATGCTCATTTGAGTTCCTTAAAGATCTAATAATTACAGGCAATAACACTAAGGACCAATCCATTATTTGCCTGAAGGAGACCCAGAATCAATACAAGGCACATGTTAATAAAAGCTGGGATGGACACAGGGAATTACAAACCCCACAGTGCTGCTGCTGTCTTCAAAGGGAACGTGGAGTTGTTGCAGCAAATATTAACCCTGCTAAGGCCAATTTACTTATTTAGCACTTTTTAGCTTACAAATCTCAGTCTCAAAGCTCTCAGCCTGTGTGACACAGTTTAACCAAGTTTAAGAACTCCCATGTGAGGATAATCATTTGTGTTGGTCTCAAGCATCCTGAGTGCTGGCTTTAGGATGAACTTGCTCCCACAGCCGTGACCCTCCTGCACGTGGCAGAGGCCAAAATCCCTCTCTCCACCCCCAGTCCACACCACGGGTGTTTTGGATTAAAGGAAACAAACAGCTCATCTACAGCTCAGGTTTCTCTGTGCCTGCCCTGATCCAGCACATGACAGATGCAACTGGGAATAAAGCCTGGAATATTTTTCTAATGGTGACAGCTTCTCACAGATAATTATAAGCACATTCAAATGTCACCGAGACAAAAATCTAACTGTGATAAAATCAGGAAAACACTTGGAAATCACAAGTGTTGTAAGGGCAGGGTAATAAGTAGGTCCAAAGGAAAGTTTTGGATCCAGTTCTGACAGACTGGTGGCAAAGTCCCACCAGTAAAGCCCCCAGGCACTGGAATATTTCCTCCAAGGCTGCCTCAAGACTCGTGGGCCAAAACCTGCTCAGAGAGAGCTCAGCAGATTTTAGGAGAACATTAAATGGCTCCCAGTGAACATATCCTGTGCCTTAGGAATGAGCCACGAAAGAACTGAGGAGCTGCAGAGCAGTAATGCACTCTCTGTATTGTGCACTATAAACACCGACCTGAAGTTAAGGTCAAGAACAGAAGTATCTAAACAAGATCCTAATCCCATTGTTCCCCAGGCTGTCCTGTCATCCTGCAAACATTCCTCTACCACTGCCTGTCCTTGCAATCCCAGCCACGCACAGAAATCATTCCCCTGTCCCACAGGACCTTTGCCTGTGAGCAAACAAGTGCAAATATCCCATTCTGCTCTTTCAACTCTTTTTTTTGCTCTGCTCTGGGAAGCTCCAGCTCCCCCCCCTGCTCCCTGAACTGGAAGGAACAAGGATGATGGGGATTTTGGGCTGTCTGTGCCCACCTAACACCTACCTGCTCTCCTGAGACAGAACTCTCCTCACGCTGCTCGCCCCACTGTTCAACTGCTCAGTAACACCAGTGAAGTGAGAACAAAATAATTCCCTGGAACAAACCTTCCATGCCTCAAGCCCCTGTCCTGACACTACAAGATTAATGGGATTTTTTTTCCTATTAACTTGTGGAAACAACCTGCTCCTTCCAAGCCAAGAGAGCTCTGGGAGAGCTTTCCTGCCTTGCCCTGCCTCTCCTCCTCTTTCCCACCAGCAGTGCCACCTCTGTTCCCTCAAAACCTACAAGAAGCATCAAGATCAGCTCCCAGGGATCAGGGGTTTGGCAAAGAGAAGTGTAGGAGCTGATAGAAAAGACAATTCCAGACTCCCTGACTAGGACAGATGGGCCTGTGCAGTGTCCTGACACTGGAGAGGTCCTAATTCTGCCACCCCAGAGTTCCATGAGCCAGAGCTATTCCTAGTTCTCCTTCTTAATAATGAAGTGGTTCCTTACAAAGTCCAAGTCATGCAACAGGAATACTAAAATTTCCTACAGGTCTGGTTTTTGTGGGCTAAGTAAAAACAACGTTAAGCAGTGCAATGGTGACAGATAACCAGGTGTATCACACAACAAATGCAGGAGCTGGGAAGTCGTTTGCTTTGCTCCGAGTTGGAAAAGCAGGATTGTCTCAGGTGACATCTTCAGGAAACTGAATCCACCGACCAGCTTGGGAAATATTCAGAACAAGTTCCTAGTGATGTGAGAAGGCAAGGGAATCCCACAAATCCCTGGCAATGACTGCTAGGGGCTCTGGTGCCCTGCGGAAGGGGGGTGGTTAATGGGACGGTGACCGCGGTGCAGCCGGTGTCACTCCGCGGCGCAGGGCTGTTAGCGGGGTTATGCACGTGCCAGGAGCTACTGCAGGGCTGCTCTCGTCCACTCGAGTTAGTGGGTGAGTCACCTCCGCCCCCCACCCCCAGCCAATTAGTGCAGGGTGATAACGAAGGGGCAGGTACTGTACCTGGTGATGGGCAGGTCGAGGCCCCGCTGCAAACTGAGGAAAGGCGGGAGAAACAAACACAAAAGGAAAGGCACAAAGAGTCAGAAACACCACAACGAACCAAAATGTCACACTCTATGCAAAATAAACCCACAGAAAATAAAATAACAACGACACAGTCAAAAGCTTTGCTGCAGGACAGCGACACACAGGGACTGAGGTGTCACGATGGACATCGCTACGGGCACTGTGCTGGGAGCTGGGATAAACAGCCAAAGCTGCCCGGGATCCCAAAGGCACTCAGGGATGCAGGCATTCCTTATCCTGCCTGGGGAAAAAACATAAAACCAAAAAAACCAACTTAAAATGAGCAGCAGTGGAGGTTCTGAAACTGTTCCAAGGTGGAGGTAGATGGTTAAAGCAGCTGGGTCGAGCCGTTCCGGGTGTTTGGTGGGAGCGGAGGATGGAGACTCGTGGCTGGTGAGAGCCAGGGAGGCACCGGGGCCGTGGGACATCCCTGCGAGGCAAAGAGCAGCCATTCCTTGCACGTACACCCCTGCTACTGCATTTCCAGCTTTTCTCCTCCACTGGGATCACAGCAAACCCGTCCTTAACAAGTGGGATTTGTCACCCTCTCTGAAAGCGAAGGATCAGGTTATCCCGGGGTGTCCCCTGGAGCTGAGGGCATCAGCAGAGGAGCCTGGATGGAGGTCCTGGTTCCCAGCCCTGAGCTCAGGCTACTGAATCACTTCCCACTCACTTGGGCCACACAGAGAGGAAAATAATCCCAATTTAACATGCTCAGTTGACATTAAAAGTATTTCCCAAAAAGGAACTGATTGTTAAAATAGAAATAAAAATGAATGCAAGAAATGGAAAATATAAATAAAGATGACAAGATACCCACTTCCAGAGCTGAGTTAGATATTGAAACCCTTAATTCTCAGTGTAATGAGCAGAGCTCCACAGTGAGAGCAGAGAAGTCTATTGATAAGAGTGCCAATAATTAATTGGAGTGACCACAACTAGATCCATAGTGGACTTTACCCACCACGTGCCTCTGCTGTGATGGCTCAGCACAGCCACCTCTGCTCACTCAGGGGCTCACTGTGGCTGCTTTCTGGCTCACAACAGTGACCAAAACTGGCTACTAATTAGTGACTTTCTTAATAAGAGTTTTCTTTCTAGAAGAGAAAGTGGGCCCGGGTTCACTTCCAGCCCTTCCAGCTCTTCTAATGCCATCAAACATGAAGCAAAGCATAAATATTCACTGGTCCATCTGATCTTTTCCTTTATAAACACTTAAATCACCTAGATTTAAGATTTCCAAGAACTAGTCTGCTAATCCTGGTGTTTATATATTCCTTCTACCTTCATCTCATGGTGACACTTGGATGGAAAGTCATAAAAACCTTCAGAAATGAGTAAATACTGACACACAGACTGTTCCTGGGACAAGAATTTATAAAGAATGACCTGCACTGGTTCACCAAATAGTTTTCTCACCCTGGAAAATTTTCCCTAAGCCTTACATGGAAGAATAAAAAAGCAAAGCATGGTCACCTTGTGAAACTAAAAAGCTCTAATTTCCATTTTAATAAAACAGAAGGACTCAGAGCCTCTCGGCATCCTCCCGGGGGCAGTGGCTCTGTAGATGAGGAGAAAAAGGTACCTGGACAAGTCTCAGGAGACAAAAGCACTTCAAGTCCTTATTTTCCCAAAGAACTTCCCCTAAACCAGCTCAAATATCTTGTGTTTGGGAAAAGGGACTAAAAAGGTTTCCTGGAAGGGCTGAGCATTTCTGTGGGGCTGCATGTTCCTGTGAGACACCCATGGAAGAAAACAGCCAACAAGAGAATGTTGGGATGCAGAAACTTTGTACTGCTTCATTTCAGGGCCAAAGCACCTCTCTCATCCCTGTTCCTCAGAAAAGATTTGTTCTCACTGCACCTAAAACAAGAGCTGGAAGTTTATATCTGAAGAAGCCAAAGTATATTCCATGGTGGAAAGTTATGTGTGTTACAAGAAAAAAATACAGAAATAAAATAAAAGCTCCAAGTTAGTGAAAAACGCCCTCATCTATTTTGCACTGGTCACCACTGGCTCTTGATTTTTATTTTTTTTTTTAATAATTCAGTTTGACAGGAATTATTCCTGTTAATAGCTGTAAGCAACAGAACAAACTGTAGTCACTGCTGGCTTAAAACAGACACTTTGGGTTGTTTTTTCTCTGTTTGATGAAGACAGTAGATAGGAAAACTTTATAAATCCTAGGTCCAACCTTGCTGCCTCTGTCCCCCTACAATCCTGCCCAGTGTTCCATGGACACAGGGAATGTTCTCTCCCTGCAGATGCTGGGCTGGCACACCTCACCCCCTCCTGGATTGCTCCAGCACCCTCTCCAGCACATCTTTTTTTGGCAGAAGTCCTAAAATTCGACAGTTTGTGTTGAGATCACCTGGTGCTTGGGGCTGGAATGGCCAAGAGCTAAAGGGGAATTTTCAGCAGTGCTGAAGGACCCGGATTTTGTTTTCCTTCCCCAGCTGGAGCTTTGCAATTCCCACTATGGGAATGATGCTCAAGGGGACCAGATGAAGCCGGCTGGATTGCAAAGCCAGCTGTCCTGGAAGGAACAGAACAGCCTGAGCTCTGCAATTCCTGGGATGCAGAACAGGATGGAGGAAGCTCTGGCTCGAGGGAGGGGTTGGATCAGCCCTGCCTGCCCACGCCGGCCGTGCTAGAGCACGACGGACACCCACGGATGGCAAAGCCACCCTGTCCCCTCCTCGTCCCCTCCTCACCCTCCCCTCACCACCAAAAAGGACAATTAAAAATAAATAAATAAAAAAAAATTAAATTACAAATAAATAAATCAAGCCAAGAACCAAATGCAGGAGTAGCTCAGGTCTGGGCTAGTCTTGCATTTGCTTTGGGGTGGGAGGTGGAATGAGATGTGATGGGTGGGAGCAGCTTTTAGTCATGGGGTGGAGATGGGCACTAGCAAAACCTGCACATGGCAAAACCTGCACACAGGAGAGCTCAGAACAATACAAACAAGGCTGACAGGTGCAGAAAAATTCTTCCTCAGGATCTCCTCAGTTACAGGGCCACAACCCTACAAAATTTGACATTTACTGGCCGAATTTCCTGCAGATTCTCTCTCTGCTGAGTGACAAAGCCCAAGGGCTCTGGTCTCTGTCCTACCCAGGGCAGACTCCCCGGCTGTAATTCAGCCTTGGGCCCTTGTGGCACCACCTCACCTGGCAGAGGCTGCCACAGCAGCTCGTGCTTTCAGCAAAGAAGCAAAATCAGTGCATTTCTGTAGCCAACAAAAAAAGGATGTGGTAAAAAAAATATATATAATAAAGAAGGGAAGGAAGAAATAAAAACAGTGCCATGGGCACGATTGCCTGCAAGAAGGAGTACAGTTTGTTATATTGCTTACAATGCAGTATTTTATCCAGCCTCTTCCAGCCAGGGACCTGTAAACCGGACTCTGTTCCAAAACCTTCCTCCTCTTCCAGTTTTCTGCGCAATGTATTGGCACTGTTCTGCTGGGCTGTCAAAAAAACTGGTTTAGAGATGCAGCTCTTCAGTCAAGTTTTTGCTCCAGTTCTAACCACACCAACTTAGTTGTGCTTTGCAACAATTAAAGAGAAAGATGATTACACTTACTGAGGAAAGAGTTTCACCAGCAGCGTCCTGCATTACTGATCAGAACGGGGCGCTAAGGACAAATTCCCAGCTGTCCACATCACAGAACTTCAGAATCAGTGTTACCTGGCTCCTTCATCAGCACAGAGGTTAAGGGGCCTCAGAACAAACCCTGGAATGTCCTGGAGGGGAAACCTCCAGAGCCAGGCAAGAGCCCCAGTGATGCTGCAAGTTTGGGGATTCTTGCTTGTCCTGTGTATAAATGTATTTATAGCTGCTTTGTGGACAAACTCCTCTGTCTCAGAGGCTTCCAGTTTGCTCCAGGAGCATTCACCTTACTCTAAGAAGAGAAGAGTGCTGGGAAGGGACCAGGGGGTTATGGGCAACCTCAAGGTGTCCCGACACAGAGGGGCAGGAGATGCAGGATTGCTGCTCCCTCAGCTGACGGAGCCTTGAGATGTGGTGATGGGAAGCCACCACACCTCCAGAAGCTGGGCTAAGCCTCTGATGCCCTAGAAGGGTCTTCTAACATCATGTGGAGCTGTGCTATGAGCAGAGAATCCCCAGAAAGTACCTGGTTTGACGAACCAAAGTCCTACAACAGCAGAGTGATATCACAATAAACACCCACCCCAAAAAAACATACTGTGAAGGATGATCAAACCTGAAGCTGGATGAAAAAGGGGCTCAGGACAAAAAGATCTGAGTACACAGAAGCTCTAGGTTACATGTGAACACCTCCAGGGCTAGAACTGATCGGTGGCACTGATTTGGGAGCAAAGCCCACAGGCCACTGGAGACGGAGTGCTGCTGCAGAGAACTGCTTGTGTTTGATCTCTGGTCTATCCCTGCGTAAAACACATCCTTAACGAAAAAAAAACAAAGAAAAAAGAGAAGAAAAGAGAAAAATTCTGGCAATGAACCTGAACTCTACAATGAAGTGAACCTGAAAACAACTAGGCTAAAAATAAAGGGTGTTATTTGAAGGTAGATGAGAATCCCTCCATCACTTCTTTAGCAACTTTAGAAGGAAAATTATCCTATCAGGATAGCGTCTGAGAAACTCAGTCAAGGTTTGCCATTTGGGATGTGCTTCCAGGTCAGTAAAATGGGCTTTCCAGAGAACCATCCATGTGCTACAGACACACAGACAGAGAGACACACGAACGAGGAAGAAAGAACAGGAGATGAGGCCAGCGTGGGCTCCTTACCGGCGAGCGGGTCTGAGGCTGTGTGTTCATTGTTTGAGGGGCTTGAGGGTACACCAACGTGGTTGGAGCTGCATTCTGTCCTGAGGGGTAAGGAGCCTGCCAGGGAACAAGAAAAGCAAATACAAAGTGAGTGGATCCAATGATTCATCCCAAAACCCAGGAACAGAACACGTTATCAGCTGGAGTGATTGACACAGAGATAAAGATGAAGAGATTGCAATGGAGAAACTGTCTCTGTCAAGGACCAATTTATCAACACTGCCTCTCATGGTAGTGGCTTGTGGCTCCACTAGCAAATAACAGCTGCCTTACTCATCATTAGTCAGAGTTTACTACTGTTTTATATGCCAGGGTTTGCTACTATTTATCACCTGAGCTCCCCAAGCCCCGCAGTGGAAAACAACCCAGGAGACACATGATCCGAACACTGTGGCACCAAAACCCTGCATGTCCAAAGCCGTGGCCACCCATTTCCAAAAAACTCCTCTGAACCAGCTTCCAAGGAAAGCCAGAACTGCAGATGATGCCAATAAATCCTCCAAAATCAGACAAACAGCAAGGAACAACCTTGAGCGTGTGGCACAGAAGCTGCTGCTGCATTAAAGCGTTTGCGACGCAATGGAACGGCCCAAAATCATCCCAGATGGAAGGCAGCCATGGCTACAGGCTCTGCAAATTTTTCCTGCTTCCACCCATTTCCAGGGGCTATAAAAATTTATCCCACCAGATGCTCTCCCCAAGTGTTATTTGCCCAAAGTAACAATAAACTGGAGCTCTGGAGTTCTGCCGATGACGCATCTTAACGAGACATTTAGAAATAACTTTTCAGAGTGCCTTTTCCCTTATTCTTTTTGAACAAAAACGTTATAATTTACATTATTATTTTTTGAAATAGTTTATTATTGTAATGGCACAAAAACCAGCCACCATCCTCTGCTCTCATGAACCACAGAATCACGGAATTGCTGATGCTGGAAAAGCTCTCTAAGATCTTCAAGTCCAACTGTTCCCAGCACTGCCAAGGCCACCACTAAACCACGTCCCCAAGTGCCACAGCTACACATCTTTTAAACTCCTCCAGGGATGGGGACTCCACCACTGCCCTGGGCATCCTGTGCCATGGCTGGACAACGCTTTCAATGAAGGAATTTTTCCCAGTATCCAACCTAACCTTGAGGCCATTCCCTCTCCTCCTGTCCCTGTTCCCTGGGAGCAGAGCCCGACCCCCCCGGCTGCCCCCTCCTGTCAGGGAGTTGTGCAGAGCCACAAGGTTCCCCCTG
Source organism: Orthonyx spaldingii (assembly GCA_013397795.1). Classification (NCBI taxonomy): domain Eukaryota; kingdom Metazoa; phylum Chordata; class Aves; order Passeriformes; family Orthonychidae; genus Orthonyx; species Orthonyx spaldingii. Next base: position 170,220 of record VZTJ01004095.1, on the reverse strand, counting down.
AATCTCCTTTTCTCCAGGCTGAGCCCCTTTTCCAGCTCCCTCAGCCCCTCCTGGTGCTCCAGCCCCTTCCCAGCTCCATTCCCTGCCCTGGACACGCTCCAGCCTTGTCCTTCTTGTCCTGAGGGCCTCAGGACTGGAGATGTCCCAGAAGTGTCNACTATTAATAGTTTTTCTTTTTCCTGTGTAGTAATACTCTGTTTTAAGTCTCTAGTCTGTTCAATTAGTGTCTCTTGAATAAATGATTTATTCTATAATACACCGAATCAGCCATTATTAAAAGAACTTGCGAATGAAAGTGGGTTCTGGGGTGCAGGCCACCTCAGTAAGTAACTATCTATTGCTATAGGCCTAAGCAGAGGTAGAAGCTTATTTTAACCCCATAATATCCATTCATAACAGTTGTGCAGAGCCAGAAGGTTCCCCCTGAATCTCCTTTTCTCCAGGCTGAGCCCCTTTCCCAGCTCCCTCAGCCCCTCCTGGGGCTCCAGCCCCTTCCCAGCTCCATTCCCTGCCCTGGACACGCTCCAGCCTTGTCCTTCTTGTCCTGAGGGCCTCAGGACTGGAGATGTCCCAGAAGTGTCAGCACAGGGGTACAATTTGTGTTGTCTTTTTTCTTCTGCTTTTCCATCCCTGGACTAATCTGGACCTGCTGATTAAAGTGCAACACAAGGTAAATGAAAATATAGTTTGGAAACAATGCAACCAGGAATTTCCCAATCTCAGGGGGAAAATAAGGAAAAATACAACAAACACCCCTTCCCCAAAACACGGCAGAGGGGATGAGGGGAATCAGCACAGCCCAAAAACAGCCCCATCCCAAAACCCAGCTGTTGCAACACCTTCTATTCCTACTCTGGGACCACACTGGAACTGCTTTTTAAAGAGCAAAACTTAGACACAATTCCAGAGACACACGAGGACATTGCTCCTACCACACAACTTAACCAAGCAGGACCTTCTGTTAGCTTCTGCCTCATTTTCACAGCTTTTTGGGTCAAAATGATGATTGTGTGGGTCAAAATGGAGTGTGTCTCCAAATGCATCACTAGATCTGCACTGTGATCCAGGACACCAAAGACACCAGGCAGGGTATTCAGCTGGACAATGTTGTTGTGGAGCAGTTTATACTGATACAGCAGCACAGCCTCTGGTTCAAGAGCAACTAAATGCTTTGCTCAGCTCCTGATGGCAGCAGCATCCTCTGAGTGATGGGCAGGGCAGGTTTGCCCTCTCCAGGAGCTCATTGATCCAATTCACTCCAGCCAGCCCTTCCCTCCCTTGTCACTACTGCCAAAAACTAATTAATGTAAACAACTAAATGGAAAGAAGCCTTCTAATTTTTTTTGAGATGTCAGATGCAGCATCAACTCTTTTCCTCTTTCACTTGACAAGTGATCCTGCTGGAGCTGGTGGTGTCAGTGTCGTTCCAGAGTGAATAATCCAGAGCTAAGGAGATGAGGGGAAACACTTTTCATCCACAACCTGGAGAAGTCGTCCTGCCTTTGTAGCATCCTGCTGCTGACTTTCTGCATCTGGGATCTCTGCCCAATGTGAGGTTAAGGCTTCCTCCCGTGGAGGATCAGCACAGGTCCAGATGCTGCTGTTCATATCATGGAACCATGGAATGGTTTGGGTTGGAAAGGACTTTAATCATCCTCACCCAGTTTCAACCCCCACCATGGCAGGGACACCTTCCACTATCCCAGGGTGCTCCAAGCCCTGTTCAGCCTGGCCTTGGACACTTCCAGGGATCCAGGGGCAGCCACAGCTTCTCTGGGCACCCTGTGCCAGGGCCTCCCTACCCTCATGGGGAAGGATTTCCTCCTAATACCCAGTCTAGACCTACTCTGTTTTAGTTTAAAGCCATTCTCCCTTGTATCTCTCCCATGAGCCAGCAGTGAGCTCACAAGGTAGATGACTGTGTTGGGAAATATAAATTAATAATACCAATAAATGCACCAGTTGACCACTGGCTCCTTGTGCCTCCAGCTCCCCATCTCAGGAGATGAGACTTCATCCCAAACTGCTGCTCCCACAGCACCTCAGCAACAAGAGAAGAAAATATCTGCTATTCCTCCCCATCTTCAGGCTCATGAAAACATTTCCTTCAGGCTTAAATTGCATGTGACAGAGCAGAGCTCTGGTATGACTCCCAAAGGGTAAGTCAGACATCTGATGCTGCCCCAAAACCTGTACCCACCTCCAAAGCAGCCCCAGTTTTTGTTTGATCACCCAAGCCAAAGGAAATGTGAGAGAAAGGATCAACAGCTATCACTAAGTCTAAAAAACCTCTGAGTTTTAGCAGCAAAACTATAAAACAGGTATTTGCAAACACAGTGCCAAAGGCACTTCACTGATGACACGTCACTGGTGACACTGTGACAACAATGCAGGGTTAAACTTGCTTTAGTATTTAAACCCTACCAGAATGAGCCCAGCATTAAATCATAAATAAAGAAAAAGGCATAGAAAGGCTTATCTAGAGACCACTGAAGGGTTTCTGCTATTAAGGTGTCATCAACCAAGGTAGTTTTGGACAGACGACCTCTGTGGGTGTGAGGTCACAAGTAAGGAACAAGTGCAATACAGATCCCACTGAAGACCACAACCATCACCAAAATAAACATGTTTTACAACTATTGCACAACAAATGCTTCTACTCCACGTGTATTCAACCAGAGGGATGCTGCCTTAACTGGTATTTGTGTTAAAACCATAACAGGGAGAAGAAAAGGGAGGGAAAAGTGGTTTATAAATTTCTGCAGGTATTAACTTCACATTAGCTGTAGGAGCCTAAATAAACTATCAAAGATCCAACAGAATAAATCACAGCACTCTGCTGCTTTTCAGACACATCAGCTGATTAAAGCATTGCATCTATTCATCTGTCAAAGGACTTTTTTCTGTGCCAAGCAGCTAAATGGGTACAGAAAGTGACGTGGTCACGTGCAGCCACACAGGGCTCCATGCACCGGGGCTGGAATGCTGAGGATGGAGTGGGGGAATGAAGAGATCAGCGAGGAAATGCTCCACAAATCCCCTAAATAAACCCCCATGGAGGGGAAGGCAGGGAAGCAAGTCTGCTCTGCAGACAAATGTTGGTTCTGAAGCATCTAAAGGCTGGATTGAATCCCTGAAGTTCAAACAACTGCTGGAAGAGGACAGAGCGCTGCTGAGCTGCTCCACTTTGAGACAGAGCAATTTGCTTCCCTTAAAGCTCTCACCTTCCTGATTTTATATTTCAGCTGTGGCTGTTCAGGGGAGGAAGGTGATAATAGCTGAGTGTTTATGTATTCCCACAACTTGCTGGGAAAACCCTTTCTCTGGGCTGTTTCCACCTCGAGCTGCTGCCTGTGCTAAGCAAGGAAAAATAATCACTATCAACAAAACAACTGAAAAAAGTTATTCTTAGCTCAGGCCCCGAGCTGGTTAATAAACACTGAGCCTGCAGCGTAACATGACTCCCTGGGGACTGCCTGTCCTGGGAATAAACAGGCAAGGTACACACATCAGGCTCAAAAAGCTGAGTCACCCAGCTCTGCCTCTGGAAATTTTTTTTGGGAACAGAACTCTTCCAGCCCCAGGCAGAAAGGTGTCACTTGCTGAGCTCTGTGGCTGGGCTGGCCAGGAAGGGGTTGATCCCTGTGGCTGATTCCCAATCCTCTCCTGACTCAGGGACGGGCTGCTGGGTCTATATTTACTGGGGTTACATACGAGGAGGAGAACTGGACTTGCAGCCCCAGCACATGACGGTGACTCAGGAGCTTCGCTGCCGGGGCTGTGCCGTGACCTTGGGGACGAAACCTTCGCATTCCCGGGCACTTCCCAGTCCCCGGCACAGCCATGGCTCCCCCTGGACACCAGCACAGAGCTTAAAGCTCCTGGGAGGAACGTGACCGAGTAAGCAAAACACTTTAGAACAACACAGGGTTTGCTGGGGCCACAGGCAGGCCCTGGCTGTCCCACAGCAGCCCCAAAGGGCTTTTTGTTGTGTGGCCACAAACCAACGTGGTGCTGCAGGGGAATAAAAACCACGGTCCCTTGCCCAGGTGGTTTTATATCTCGTTAGATCTCGTGTATCACTGCACTAATGATGGAGAGCACCCAGCTAAAAACTCAGCAAAAGTGCCACCACACACATTTTCAAAAATATCTTGTTACTATTTTATGGCAAGACATAAAATATCAAAAACATGCACTGGCTGGTAACAGGATAAAACTCTTATGAGATCCACCTCTTTCCCCAAACAACACAACATCCCCAGCCCACCCCCGTTTCTCCTGCAGTACAGGTATTTCTGCATAACACCTGCACTGGTCTGTTCCCAAGCCATTCCCTGACCCAGTTAAATGCTAAATATTGATTCAAACCCCCCAGCCGGGCACTCAGAGGCACAGTCAGTGCTCTTTATACCAAGGGTCCTGTCCCTAGGTTTATAAATTCTTACTTACACAAGCCCCTAAGACAAAAGGCAGCTGCCCCTGGACCAAAGTACAGGAGAGGGAGATCACTGCACGGGGGGTCTCCTGTTTATCCCTGTTTTTAACAACCAGACTTGGTTTTCCTTCCAGCTGCTGAACAATTTTCCTTGAGGAAAACCACAAAGGGAGCACGGGACTGGCTGTGTTGATGCACCAGCCCTTGAGGCTGCTTTTGCAGAGTTTTCCCCTGGGTCACTGGTCTGGACAGCAGGAATTTGGCCGCAGATGCAGGTGAAGAAATCCCCCACAGCAGCAGAACCGTTCACTTGGCTCACAAGTGTGGAGTGGTGGTGACAGCAAGGATGTGGCTTTTAATTCTGAATCATCATTTCTTTGTGCAGCTGGGCTGGCTCTGCCCTCCCACAGCCCCAAATCCAATCACTGTGACAACTCAATCACTGCAACCCAAACAACTGCAACCCTCCAATGAGGGAAATCTCTGGGCATTCAGCTCGGAGAAAGTAAGAGGATTATAATTTAAACCCTGTATCTTCATTTCTCTCTAATGAACTCCCCGCAGGCAGCGCAGGCTGGAACAGCAGCTCCTCAGGCTGCCCCTCCTCACTCACACCCAGCACCTTGATTTCCCCCAAGCTTTGGTTTCTGCACGCCCAGGATTTTGGGAAAGGTGCATCAGCACAAACTCAGTGCTGGGGGAAGCAGCTTGCCCGGCCTCCCCACAGGCAACTGCTCCCGTTCCTGAGAAAATGCACAAAACTTCCCCAGACTGAAGGTTACAGGGAGATTATACTTTTTATCTGATGTGAGAAGCTGTGTTACTGAAGGCAGAGAAAACAACCTCAGCCAGAGCATCCCAGAAGAGCCCAGAATCTTCTCCTCCCACAGACATGTGGCTAATGAAAGGCTCATCTTCCATCCAGGTGCTGCTTAGGAACATGGGCAGCATCCAGGGAAAGGCACAAGGAAGTTCCTGCTCTCCCTGTCTCCCTTACCACACTCCCAGAGGCTGCAGCAGAGATCACTGAACACAGAGCAGAGCAGCTTTTGACCTAAAATCAGTATTAAGGGACAAAATAAATCACTTTGTAACTATGTCATGGAGCTCTGGAGGTGCCCAGGACCAGCCCCCACCTCAGGTACCTCCTGCATCTGACCACAAACAGGGCATCACTCACTCCTGCACTTCTTCTGGACACATCTGGATGTTACCACTGTTTTGGCAACCACATAATTCAAGTCTACCTCACTTGTTTTCCTCCCTGGTGTGCTCTGTACTCAGCAGAATAGGCTTGGAAGCTGCTGGCAGGAAAAGCTTCAGAGTATCTGTAACACATAGATCCAGCTCATCAGCAAATATTACAGATGATGGTGGAGAAACCTGAACTATTAAATTTATTAATTTCAGTCTTTTTTACATAGCACCCCCTCAAATAATGCATAAAGCACATTCTCCCACTACTCCTGTGAATTATTCCAGCTATAAAAACAGCACAACAATGATTAAACCACTGAACAAGGACAATTCCCCTCTAAATGCTCCCAGTTTGCCTTTCATTACTACAATGATATTTCAATGATCATCACACACACTCTCAGACCCCTCTGCTTAAACACCAGTCCCCATTCACAGCTATGTGTTCAAATCTACAGGTTTTAGGTACCCATCACACCAGGGATGCCACATTTTTTAAGCAGCTCATTTGCAAATTATCCAGAATCACTGAAATCAGCTTGTCCTCATCAGGGCACTGCTGTAGAACAAAAATACACAGCAGTTCTACTCTGCTGCCTCTCTAAGCCAGGGCTGCTCCCCTGCAGGGTGCATCAGCACCTGAGAAACGCTGTTTTCCTGCATATATTGGTGTGTAAAACCTGGAGTATTCAAAGTCCCATTAAAATCAGTCACAAAAGGACCAGAGCTCCTCTCTGACACCAAACAAGTTGTGCAGATGAAGAGTTTTCACTTAGAAAAGAGAATTTAACACAACTCCAGTGCTCCTAAGGGAGGAGCTGGGATGACAACAGGGTGGGACATGGTCCAAATCTCTGCACGTCGGATTTAATGGGAAGTTTTGAGGTTTGGATTTGGGTGGAGGCACATAATAAACAGGAACTGTGACTGTTCAGTGAGTTTATTTAAATGTGTAGGTTTTTTCTAAAGCTATCTCCTCAAAATGCCAGGACTTGACTCCAGGTGTCTTGCCCGATTTTAGGGATTTAAGGAATTGCAGACAAGCAGAAGATGCACAGAAGTAGCTGGCATCCTCATTGCCCTTCTCCTGACAAGCACCCTGGTTTATTTCCTCTTTTTCCACAAGCCCAGCCTTCAGGGAATTCCTGATGTTGATAAATGTTAACATTTTAGTGGAAGGTGTCCCTGCCCATGGCAGGGGCCAGAACAAGATGAGCTTTAAGGTCCCTCCCAATCAAAACCAGTCTGGAATTCTGTGATTATGCTCAGCCTTTAAATGGATACAAATATCCTGATCCAGGAGGAATTACTCCACTCTCTCCCCTTTTTCCTCTGCAGCAGTTTGTCTCGGGATACATCACCTCTGTCATTACCTGCCCACCCAAATTTGTAACAACCTTTTTTATGGCTTTACATGTTTTCATGTCACACATCTGAGTGGGCCAAGCAGCAAGAACAGGGAAAGTGAGTCCAGGTAACATCCACAGAGCTACAGGCACCTTCCCTATTTTAACATGGATAATGAGATTGTCTCCAAGGGAAGATGGTGAAGGAAGCGAGGTTTGCTGTCCCCTGGACAAAGACTGTTGGTGCCAGGGGCCATACAGTCACAAAATGCACAATTTTGACCTCTTGGAGCGAGTCCTGAGGAGCCCATGGAGCTGCTCCAGGGCTGGAGCCAGGCAGGGAGAGCTGGGGGTGTTCACTTGGAGAAGGGAAGACTCCCAGGAGACCTCAGAGCCCCAGCCAGGGCCTAAAGGAGCTCCAGGAGAGCTGGAGAGGGATTTGGGACAAGACCCTGGAGTGACAGAACACAGGAAATGGCTTGCCACTGCCAGAGGACAGGGATGGATGGGATACTGGGAAGGAATTGTTCCCTGTGAGGATAATGATGCCCTGGCACAGGGTGCCCAGAGAAACTATGGCTGCATCCCTGGAAGTGTCCAAGGCCAGGCTGGACAGGCCTTGGAGCACCCTGGGATGGTGGAAGGTGTGGGACTGTATGAGCTTTAAGGTCCCTCCAACCCAAACTGTTCTGGGTTTCAGTGATTTCTCTTCAGCTCTGCTGGGTGCAGCTGTCCCTCAGCATGGTGCAAAGGCAAACAGAACACCCATCCCGTGGGAGGAAACAAAAACCTTCCTCCTTCCCAGGTAAGGCTCCAGCCCATCAGCCCACGCTCAACTCCAGACCGCAGCGGAGGACCCGGAGTGAGAGACTGAAACCAGTGTGATTCTGAGCCACGGGGGTGGACAGGTGTCCTGCTGGTGGCTGCTCTCTCCCAAAGCCATTTTTAAATCCATCAGTGTGGAATCTGCTGCTAACGAAGGCGTGAGGCCAGGATAGATAACGTCACAGGAACTCATTCCATAACATCTGGAAACACTGCTGTGCCTTCCCTTGGCTCCTTGCTGAGGCTCAACTGCCAGGCCCTGCCCTGGCTGCAGCACCTGGCTCGCAGCCTGGGGTGGTCTGCTAATGACCATTATGTAATTACGTAAATTGGCATTTTCCATAATAAAGGTACTCAAAAATATGGAGTGTATGTGTGTGCTGAGGGCAGAAATCTCCACTGCTGAAAGCAGAGCTGGGACTGTCTGCAGAAACACCCTTGAGTTCACAGAGTGCCTCCCACTTGTTCTGTAAAACTGCCTCCCATTTTAGCAAAAACCTGGACTTTGAAGACAATTACTTGTTCTCAGGAACGCAACCCCAACCAGCCAAGACTCTACTCCACATCAAAACAGCATCAGCAGCTTTGCAGCTTTCCTCCTATTTTCTTCCAAAAGCCAACAAGAAGCTCCAAAAACGTGTCATCTGCTATCTCTGCGGATGTTTCCATCCTTGGAGATACTCAGAACCCAAGGGGAGGTGGCCCAGAGTTACCTGCTCCAGCTGATCCAGCCCGGAGCAGGCACTTGGACCTGATGATCCCATGTCTCTTCCGACCTTCACCTGTCTGAGTTGAGGGCAGCAATGAGATAAAATATTCAAGTTTTACTGAATTACACTGAAGCCCAGAAATACCCCACATCTAAAGTGTCTGAATTTGCACAAAGTTAAAACAACTAAATAAATTTGGGGTTTCTAATGGCAGCATAGGAAGGATCTGTGGAGAACACGGGCACAGCCCTTCCAGGCTCCGTCAGCTTCGGTGGCTCAATGGAAAGCAGCACAGTGAGAGCTCAGCTGGCAGGAGAATCAGGCTGTTCATGGATTCAAAGCCTCACCTCTGGAATGTGGCCGTCCCTGCTGCAGGTTAAATGGCTCCAGAGGTTATTCCTCTGTTTCCCAGCCTGACACTGCAGCTAACAGTGCACTCCAGTAACTCCAGGGGCTCCATCTCCCTGGTTTCTCTGGCTGCAGGGATATTTTATGCCCTCTGCGCTTACAAAACGCAGGCTGTGTAAAGCCCTGACTTTTGTGCTGACTCTGGTGCTTTATGGAACACATGGTGTTTGTTTAAAAACTGCGTATTTTCTGGAGCATGCAAGAAAACATCCACTAAATTGCATGGAACAGAAGGTACTATTACAGAAGGAATTCCAGAATTGAAATTATTAAATGTAAGAAAGTGGCAAATTGCCTTGTATTGTTTTGTCTTCTTATATTATGAATAAAAATGTCATTCAGCAAGTGGCAAAGTCTGTAAAGCACCAAAATAAAGCCCAGGGCACATGACTGTGAGGACAGAAAACACACATGGAAGAGTCCTGAAGAAAGGGATCTGGAGAATTTTTAAACAGCTACAGAGAAGTTTGATTTTCTATTAAAAATGCTGTTTTGTTCCCCCCCAAGCCAAGTTACTGGCAAGTTTAAAGTGCTTTTGATTCCCAGTAATCTCACTGGCCAAACAAAGGCGCTTCCGCACCCGCAGCCAGGATGTGCCGTGTGGCCAAGACACCCCCGAGAGCTCCCCGTGCCAGAGCCCTGAGCCTGCTCGGGGTGGGAGGCCCAGGGAGCGCTCAGAGCCAGCTCACAGCTACTCCTGAGAGGGAAAGCTTCAGCAGCCCTAGAAAAACCCTTCTCTCCCCACTGGGCAAACCAGACCACTTGGAGAAGGATTAAATGTATCTCTCAGAGCCAGAGTTTTTTACAAGGGCCTGGAGTGACAGGACACAGGAAATGGCTTCCCACTGCCAGAGGGCAGGGAGAGATGGGATATTGCGATGGAATTGTTCCCTGGGAGGGTGGGCAGGCCCTGGCACAGGGTGCCCACAGCAGCTGTGGCTGCCCCTGGATCCCTGGCAGTGTCCAAGGCCAGGCTGGACGGGGTTTGGAGCAACCTGGGACAGTGGAAGGTGTCCCTGTCCCTGCCCATGGCAGGGGTGGCACTGGATGAGATTAAAGTCCTTTCCAACCCAAACCATCCTGGGACTCTAATAGAGGATTCTAGGAGGCAGATGAGGGGTGGGTCTAAAGCCAGACCTAGTCCTAACTAGACTCAGTATTTGTGCTGCAATCTTTTCTTCGCACATGTATATGATAAAATTGTAATGGCTTTTCCTTTCTTTCCTTGCTAGAAAAAAAAGGAATTAAAGGCTCTTTCTAGTCCTTCTTAAGTGCACAAATACTAAAACTAATTCATACATCCCTTCTAGGTTGCGCCTTATGAAAGCCAACTGCTTCCAAGGTTAAATAATTAAAACTAATAGTGTTAATCAGCATTTGAAGCTACACTATGCCTTCCCCACTCTCCCTTCCTGCAGCTCTTACACCCAGATGCTCTCCCAAATTAGAAGACACCCATGAAGCTCAGCATCCCCACACAAAAGCACCCTGAAGCCCAAAGGCACTGAGACACAAGACATGTTTCAAGTCTCCAGCCAGATTTGCCCAGATTTAAGTTAATGAGGTAAAAAGCACAGTAATGAACCAAAAATAATGAAATACATTCTAGGAGGAAATATTCCCAGCATTATTAACCCAATCAAAAACCTCCTAATCCTATTATGAATGAGAGGGTTCAGCTGCACTTCCAGCAGGTCTTGAACACAAAGGCCAAAAGAAGATTACACTTCTGGATTTATCAGCTATTAAATAACTCGCAGTTTCAAATCTCCACCTGCAGTCACATACTCCTGCAAGCCTGGAATTAGCAAAATGCATTGGAAATGTGCTGGGATGAAGCCTGACCTGGATGTACAGAAGGAAGCACAAGGCAAGAAGTGAGAAGGACAAGAGGTCAAACTCTTGACTCATCAGAAAAAAATCCATTACTACATATTAATTTGGTTATTTAGGCAGGTTTCTTGTTCACGAAACGCTATCAGGAGTTGAGTTGTTTCCATTTGCTTTATTCTCATTATCTGAACAGACAGAAGGTCCAAGAAACTGGAATCTGCTGCTTGGAGGAGCAGCACAGATAACATTTTCTCTCAGCTGGTCCAGCATCAACTTCTTCATTTATACAAGGAGAATTTAATCTTTCATTCTGTGTCTACATCATGAATAAATAGCCTGATTGACAACCATAAACGTTACAGGATTCTGTACAAAAACAAGGAGGTTCTTACACAGAGAAGTTCTCTGGGAGAAGAGTTCCCTGCAAAGCTTAGAGACCAACTCGGACCAAGGGATCCACGATGCTCTTGAACACAGAAAATTATGGACAGGGGGTTTATCTGAATGAGACAATAAAATTGGGTGCCCCTCGTGCTCCAGGGGCAATGGAAGTTTATTATCTGATTCTATGCTGACTAGTTCCTTCCAGCAAAGCATATGTGGACCCAAATAATGAGGAACCATGGAGCTGGAAGGGACCCACAGGATCATCCAGTCCAACCCCTGGCCCTGCACAGACCCCCAACAACCCCACCCTGTGCCTGAGAGCGATGTCCAAACATCCCTGGAGCTCTGGCAGCCTCGGGAATGTCACCATTCCCTGGGGAGCCTGGGCAGTGCCCAGCACCCTCTGGGGGAAGAACCTTTCCTGAGATCCAACCTAAATCCCTCTGACACAGCTCCAGCTGCTCCCTCAGTCCTGTCCTTGGTCACCAGAGTTTGGGGGAAGATGAGTTGAACACGCAGCAGCCAGACTCCAAAGGCAGCTGCCTCCAACACGAGGAGAGAACAAGGAGTAACACTCCCCATGTCCCAGGGCACCTGACTGACCACAGGGTACCAGTGGGTGAGGTTACAATTAAATTGCATCCCTTCTTCTGTTCCAATCCTTTAACAAACATCCCTTTATTAAAGCATCTCAAACTGGGCTACAGAACATGGAAGCATTGAATAAACATCATGGTTCTAACAGGATTATTCCAGCTCCTGTAGAAAGGATCCAAGATCATAAGAGAGGGGCTTGGGGATTGCCTAATAAACATACCACAGATGGCAGGCAGACTCGCTTCCTGGCACACATTCCCAGACCTGAAGGTACTAAGGAATGTCTCCCTGCTATTACAAACACTAATTTAATGATGGTGACATTTTTGAGGACCAGAATGAGACCACAAAACTCTCTTCACTTCAGGCACAGAACCAGATGGTAACAAGTTTCAGCTGGTACAATCTGTTCTGGATTTAAATCAGCCACCTAAAAGTCAAGGTCTCCATGCACCAAGACCCAGAGAATTCAGCCCTCTTGCACTTTTGTTCACTTGGGTGTATCTCGACCTTTTTAGGAGCAAGTGAGGGATGTCCACAACTACAACAGCTCCAGAGGAAGGTCCCCATCAATGCTGTGGGCTCCTCTGCTCCCTGGGCACTCTGGCATTCCAGCCCATTCCAAGAGGCAGCCGTGGGCAGGCAGCGCCGATCTGCTCAGTGCACAGCATGTTCTTAATGAGAGCTGAAGCTTTCCCTGATTACAGAGGAAATTCCTGGCAATTTGTTCCAAGCGTGGTTGCTTGGTGCTTCCAAGCTGTGGGCCTGGACTAAGAGAATCCCTCAGCATCCCACTGGAGCCCGCAGTTCTAAAGCTGAAGCAGAGAAAGCCAAACCATTCACCCTCACATGCCAGAACCCACTGCACTTGTTCCTTAGGATCCTCCAAAACACTCCCAGGTCACTAGAGGGATGAAACTGACTTCTGCTGGTGCCCTAAGCTCTGCACGCTGCTTCTGGAGGAGCCTTCTCCTCCTCTGTTCACTCCATGGACAGAGGAAAGCTCCTTCCTGCTGCTCCCAGCCCAGCTGCTCTGGAAATGCTCTGCTTTCCCATTATCCCATCCTACCATGGCTGCCCCATCAATCAGTGTAAGGCACAGCTGGAATGGGGCAGATTTACAGCGTTTCAGCTGCTCTCTGTTAAGGGCTCTGGGAATGCTCTCAGCCTGCTCTGGATTCTCCCATCTATCACAGGATGGTGCCTGACTTCAATCCAGGCCCTACCTGAGCTCTGGATAAGCTGCTCTGGGAGCCATGTCCAAGGAGGAACTGCTCTGCTCCTTTTCCAATGGCTTCTCCTTTCCTCTGCACACTGAGAAAGGGAATTGTGTCAAACCAGCCCCTTCTCTAGCCTCAAGCCAGGAGAGGAGGCAGAGGGGCCATGCCCCTCCTCTCCCTGTTGGAACGAGGGAAAAACATGCAAAACCCAACAGGAATATGAAATTTTATGTACTTGGGGCCACATCTGGCCATAACATCACTGCGGCAGCATGTGCTGCACATTCCCCTGCGCCAGAGTTCAGCACATTCCCGAGAGCAGCAGGATGATTTCAAGGCCCAGGAATTTGGGAAGCAGAGATGCTGCCTCTTGCTGCAAAGCCGGGGGTGTGGGACTGCTCCACATCACTGCCAAGATCTGTTCATTGTGCTGCACAAACCTACCCTGCAGGGCAGCAGTGCCGGAGGGTGTCCAGCAGGGAAGCCCAGGAGGAAGAGGAACAGGGAGCCGTGCTCTTGTTTGGCTACGTCAGATGGGAGAGGTGCAGGAGTAAGAGAAAGGGCCACCCAACCACAGAACCAGCTGCTTCTGTCTATTTAAATAAAGCTACAGGAAGGCAAACAAAGGTACAACATACACTTGCACCTGACTTTTCAGGTGAAATATCCCATACATTCCCTGATCCCTGGTTCCCAAACTCTCTCTTTCTTCAGACTGCTCGGCACGATGCCGTCATCCCATCACACACAAACTTACAGTGAACCGCTCCAGCTCCCAGAGCTCTGGTAAGGGACAGCAATTCCTTTTATCACTTACTAGAATTCAAGAGATTACCTCATCTCCCAGTCCCCAGCCGTGCTGGGACAGGCAGCTCTGGAGCAGCCAGGACACTGAGGGGTCACTGGTGGAACCAAAGCATTTGTTAACCCTCGTTCTCCTTTGGAACACGGCTTCTGCCAAGGGTGAGGGTGAAGGGTCTGGAGGGGCCACACGTGGAGCAGCTGAGGGCAATTGGTGTGTTCAGCCTGGAGAAGAAGAGCCTGAGGGGAGACCTCATTAGGGGCTGCAGCTCCTCCTCTGCCCTGTGACCAGGGACAGGACTCAGGTTACAGCTGGAGCTGTGTCAGGGGGGTTTAGGTTGGATCTCAGGAAAGGTTCTTCCCCCAGAGGGTGCTGGGCACTGCCCAGGCTCCCCAGGGAATGGGCACGGCCCCGAGGCTGCCAGAGCTCCAGGAGCGTTTGGACAGCGCTGCCAGGGATGCACAGGGTGGGACTGTTGGGGTGCCTGTGCAGGGCCAGGGGCTGGACTCTGATCCCTGTGGGTCCCTCCCAGCTCAGGATATTCCATGGTTCTGTGAGATCCCCACTTCAAGAACTCTTGAGCCTGAGGAGATGCTGAGATCCCACCCGGGTGACAGCAAGGAGTGACTCTGCTGAGCCTGGGCTGAGCACTCAGAGCAATCTGCCCACACCAGTGACACACATTCTACCTCTGCCCAAATTCCATTTAGTGCCAAATGACATCCAAAGCCTAAAACACCCACCAGTATTTTCACTCACTACTGCCCCAAGAGCAGGCCCTGCCTCAGAAAGACTCATTTTTCTGAGTATTTATTAACTCAGGGGTCTGATAGAGAAATCAATGACCCTTAATCAGACTCTAATTCAAACTAAGTGGTCTTGTCCTTATCTTTTATGCACAAACACCCCCTCACTACGTTAGGCATGACTGGACAAAGGCAAAAACAACCTTTGTTCAGTGTTCAATCATCAACGCAGCGTGGGTGGGTAAAATACAGTTATTTGTGAAGTGCTTTATTGCTGTTAAAGGAATTAATACATTTATCTGAATCCCATGTCAGCTTGGGTTCCTTTATCTCTAAAGGGGAACAGCAGGATTTAAGGTGTCCAAGAATCTGACAAAATTACTCAAAAATTACTCTCTCATCGCTTTCTAGAAGAAAGCAAACAAACGAAACCATGACAGAAATTCACAAACTACAAAAGGTGTAGAAAGAGGAAACTTCCACTCACCTCCTTCCTAACACAAGCACCAGGGTATTCCTTGAAGCCCATGGGAGACAAATCACACGTGCAATGAACAGGTTAAACTTTCATCCATATCTCCACTTAGCTTGGGAATTTCTTACCATAACATGACACAGAAACTCAACTCGTGACAGGGGTCCAAGAGAGATACACAGAAGAATATTCAAAACTTAAATTTACCCCAATCTCTAATAGTTCAGGGGTACAGAAAGCTTTCCCTGGGGACAGATTATTGTGTAAGGCTTTGATCCCCTTTCAAGCCTTACTGGTGTCCCAAGTGCAGGCACCTGCATTTTGGTTCTTGACAGAATCCCAGAATGGTTTGGGCTGGATCAGCTGTTCCAGCTCTCCCCCTGCCATGGGCAGGGACACCTTCCCCCAGAGCAGGCTGCTCCAAGCCCTGTCCAACCTGGCCTCACCACCCAACCTTCACTTCAAAAGGAGTGAGGGGAGCCCCGGCAGTGCCAGGGAACAAACAGGAGCCACCATTTGAAGCTCAGCTGCTTCACTGCTGAGCAGGAATCACCTGGGGAAAAGCTCTGCACACCCCAGTCCTCTCTGGCCCCAAAAGCCCACAATGCCCAAAGTTTCACCTGCTGTGTAACCCTGGATCTCGCTGTCCCTGAGCACACAAGGGAGCCCTGAGGGCCCTCAGCTGCCACAGAGGCTCTGAGGTCACTCCAGCAGCACGGCAGGGACACAAGCTGATCCTCGCTTCCACGAGCCAGCGGAACAGGAAAGCAGCATTTTCCAGCTGGCTGGAGGTTTGGCACAGAGTCCACTCTCTACGGATGCACCGACTCAAAGGGAAAATATTAAGTGAAGAAAAGAAATCCCTTGATTAGAATAGATTTAAAGAGGCTGCCCAGAATGTTCGCTTCTTCCCCTCTCTGCCACATGAATAGCTTCCCTGTGTTGATGAGGTTTACCAGGAAGGAATGTCTTGATCCATGACAAAAGCCAGGCAGCATCCAAGAGTTTGCTCTGCAACCCTGCTGTGTCCTCCCTGTTCCGTGAGCCTGAGTCCTCACCCCAGAGCCTTCACTTCCAACAACCCTGCAGCAAGAGTGCAAGAACAGCTCCAACACCACTAGTACCTGCAGGAGATACTTCAGCCTCTAATTTCCTACTCCACGGAGGAAGAGCATCTGCACATTCCCAAACACAACTACAAGTTTCCACTTTCCCCATCATGTTTTATCTACAATGTGCATCACTCAGGTGAAATGTTCCTTCCATCACCTGTTTCCAGGCATCTCCGGGTCTGGAAGGTCAGCTGCAGTTTAATGTGTCAGAGGCTAGCAGGGGGACCTGGATCCACCTGGGGCTGTCCCCATCACCTCCCCATTCCCAACCCACCCTCGGCCTCTCATCCTGCTCCCCTTGCTGAGAACAAACCTGCTCTCCTTAACAGCTGACCTGCTCAGGCCCTCCTGCTTGATCCACACAAGTATAAATTAATCAACAGCAAAGGGAACACCAGGCTTTCATCTATCTCACACCTCATTCTTTACACATCCCACTTTCCCCATCCCAGTATCTTTTATCTCCCTTTTTTTCTCGCCCCATTACCTGCCTCTTTTGCCCCCTCCTTTTTCAGGTAAGATTTCTCCACTCTCAAGTCAGCCCTGCAGAATATTTATCTAATAGAGGCTACAAAGAGACCAATTCATTCCACGTATCTCACTAAACTCTATTTCTCCGTTCTTATTATAAATCCCATTTATCTCTTGTTCTAGACTTTTCTGTAACCAGCCTTTTGTCTCATCTCTTTTATGAGCCATTTCCTCATTTCCAAATGCAACTCATTTTCCTGACCCATTTCTTAAAATTACAGAACTGCACCATCCTGTACAAAACTCCCCATGGAAAATCCCTGACAGAGGACACAGGGCACTTTCAGGGTATTGAACCTGGAAGTCAGGCCATGCCCCAAACTGCCAGACCCAAAACACATTCTTCCTCATCAATGATTATTTTCTCTAATTTTTCAAGTTGCTTTTAGCTTCTGTTACAGAGTCCACAAGGAACTAAAGTCTAATAAACCTGTATTTAACTTATAACTATTAATTTATGGCATTGGTGTGCTAATCTAAGTGCTGCCTATAGGTCACTGCAAGGTTCAAGCCACACCCTTTATTCATTTATTGCTACACTGGTCACAGACAACACAACTGTTGAGCAGAGAAGCTGAGAATGGGACAAGAGGAGAAGGGGGAGGCTGGGAATGCTCTGCTCCAACGCCAGGTCTTACCTGTGAGAGCCCAGGGGACGATGCATGTCCCGGTGGCGTTGCAGCAAGATTTGGGTGTCCCTTATTTATTTCATGTGCAGTGTAAGGGGATGGGGCAGGAGGACCCGGTTGTCTTGCTACTTGTGTTACCTGTGTGGAGATAAACTGTTAGTAAAACATTCCATTAGTAACCAGTCTGCAGAGACTCCACTGTACATATCTAGAGAGATAAGATAATATCTATTTATCTAAGTGAAACACTGCACAAGTTATTTAACTATTTATGTGGAAGGATCAAAAAATCAGAGTAGCAGCTGGAATCACTGGTGGAAAAGTGTGTGATCCCTTTGCCTTCAGGCCTGGGACCTTCTGATCTCTCCATGAGAAGCCATATCAAAAAATATCGGGATTTTGCAAGGGGATACACATTACCAGCAACAAAGAAAGGGAGAGATTTGCATATTCCCCTCCAAAAAGGAAAAAGAAAGGACTGCAGAGAGGCCATGATATCTGCAGGGCTTGTCACAAGCAAAGAATGAAATAGCAAAGCAATTCTTGCATATGTTTATCTCCTTTCTCAGCTTCTATAAAAAATACTCAACAAAACACATTAAGTAAAATATTAGAAAAATGTTTTCATGGCACACAAGTATTTGCTTGACTGTACTATCTCCATGATGGAACCGTTTTAAATATATTTTGTAGAGTAGCTATTGTTTAAAAAAGGAGAATCAAAGGAAAAAAAGTCACATAACTATTGGGTGACACCTCCAGCAATTCAACACAATTAAATTTTGGCAGATTGGGTTAAAACTCACAGTATTGAAATTCAGCATTTGCTTCTCACTGACCTTTTCTCATTTATTTGTTTACTGAAAAGCACCACTTAATCATGGAATGGTTTGGGTTGGAAGGGTCCTTAAAGCCCATCCAGTGCCTCCCCTGCCATGGGCAGGGACACCTCCCACTGTCCCAGGCTGCTCCAAGCCCCATCCAGCCTGGCCTGGGACACTGCCAGGGATCCAGGGGCAGCCACAGCTTCTTAAGTACCCTGTGCCAAGGCCTCCCCACCCTCAAAGGGCAGGATTTCTTCCCAATATCCCATCTGACCCTGCTCTGTCTGAGCTGAAGGCACCTAAAGCGTGCACATGTCACTGCACTGCTCAGGCCGGCGTGTGCATAAATGACCTCAGCAGGGTAAAGAAGGCAGAGGGAAATTCCTGGCTCCTTTAATGGAGTATTAGCTCCAAGCTCCGAGAGAGCAGAAGTCACGGAGTTCACCACTTAAATGCTTTTTCCAAGTCACTTTATTGCTCTCAGAGTGTCCACGCTTGTCGTTACAGTTCCTAAACCACCACAGCAGCTGTGCCAGCACTGAAATCCCAAGAAATCACAACGTGCAACAGCTCCAGGCTTGGGAATGGGCCAGGAGCCTTCACTGTGGGAAGATTTACAGCCCCCGAGTGCTCATCACAGCAAAGGGTGGGTCAGTCACAGAACCTCATCCTCTGTCCCCAACTGGATCCGTCCCTTCGCCAGGGATGAATCATCTCTTTTTTGGGCTGATCTCTCTTGGCAGGTGTGCGCACGCAGCCTTGGCTGAATCGGAGCCAGCCTTACAGAGAGCTCCACAAAACTTTCCACAGCCCATCCCCAAGAAAATTAAAGTCTCTTCCATGACTCCTGTGTCAGCCCTGAGAGTTGTCATGTCAGTCGTGCAGCACTCGGTGCTCAGAAGTGGCTGCGGATCGTGATGGATATCAAATAATGCAGTCAGGGAGGGGGAGGAAGCAAAGGCAACCCAAAATACAAGGAAATCATCCCTCTCAGCAACCCCAGTCAGGTTGTGCCCGTGCTCCTCACCAGGATTTTCCTTGAATGTCACTTCTTCGGGGAAAATAGAGGTTATTTCGTGATAGCTGTGGGACTTCAACCACTGCCAGTTTTCACCTCCCTGCTCTCACCACTGCAAACATTGCTCTGGCTGAGGCTGGAGCCATCCATCCAAAATCCTCTGATCCAACAGCACCCAAGTCCACACAGGGCTTTGACAATGGGGACAGGGGCACCACCAATACCCCAGGTTAGTGTGAGCATCCAGCAGTCCTCCTCCTTAGAAACTATAACATGCAAACAGAACCATGGAATAGAATCATGGAATAGAATCCCAGGATCACTGAGGTTGGAAAGCACTCCAAGAGCATCGAGTTCAACCATTAACCCAGCACTGCCAGGTCCCCCAAACCATGTTCCCAAGTGCCACATCCCCACACCTCCTGAACACTTCCAGGGACGGTGACTCCAGCATGGCCTTGGGGAAGATAACCCAAGTTGGAGGTTAATGAAAGACATCAAGGAATGCTCTTGTGATTGGATCTGAAATCTGCAAGCTGAACTGAGA
Organism: Orthonyx spaldingii; assembly: GCA_013397795.1. Taxonomy (NCBI): domain Eukaryota; kingdom Metazoa; phylum Chordata; class Aves; order Passeriformes; family Orthonychidae; genus Orthonyx; species Orthonyx spaldingii. The sequence goes on along the minus strand of VZTJ01004095.1, from coordinate 150,575 downwards.
GGAAAACTGCAGCTGTTTGAGTGAGGGTCCATGAGATACCCTCATGCAGTGCAGCAGACACACAACAGACACAGGTCTGGACCTACTAAAATGGGCTTGAAAGCCTAATGAAGGCAGCAGAACAATTATAAAATTGTACCAGCTTGATAGTTTGGCAACAGCACAATTGGAGAGTACCTCATAGGAGCCTACCACTGATTTTCCAGGACCTCCTAAGGTTAGCCAGGTCTAGCTTTGTGCACTCAAAGCAAGGACTGGTGTTTGTTCCAGTAGAAGGAAAAGCACAGAGAGCCTTTCTCAGCAGCTACAGCAACGTTGGTGTTTCCACACCTTCCTCTTCCTACAACAAATTATTTACAAATAAACAATTATAAGATACTGCTTTTAATGTAAACAGGTGGTAAAGGAAGACAAACTTGCTGAATTTGTGTGTTTTTTCAGTAATTTTTAACAAGTCAATGAGGTAGAGACGGTCTAAGCTCATCTCTCCTGGGGTATCTGCCCCCACAGAACCCAGGGTGTGGTTTGATGTTTCTTAAACGGTCTGAGATGACTACAGAAGCAAATATCCTCGTTAAATCTATAGATTAAATTGTTGTCTTAAAAATGGATACACAAAATTACATATTAATTTGCTAGGGCATCACTTTCTATTTTCCCTGAGTAGCAAGAGGCTAATTTTAGTTTTCCAGAAGCCTTAATCCTGTATTTTAAAGGAAGGAGGAAATGAAATACAAAATAAAAACTCAGTCTGAAATTCTTGCTTTTCTTTCTGAGATCTTTTACATCTTTTGGGTTTAGCATCTTTTACAAGTTTGGGATTACTCTTTCCCCCATCCAAGTCCCTGATTTCAGGTACTTAAGAAGCTGTGGCTGCCCCTGGATCCCTGGAAGTGTCCAAGGCCACGCTGGATGGGGCTTGGAGCAAGCTGGGATAGTGGAAGGTGTCCCTGCCCATGGCTGGGGGTGGCACTGGATGGGCTTTAAGGACCCTTCCAACCCAAACCATTCTAGGCTGGAACAGGATGAGGAACCGAGTTTCCCCCCGCACATCCCACAGCCTCCACAGCAGCCGCGCAGGGACTGTGTCGGCCTCCTGACCCAGATCCTTCCTTTAAGCACAGGGTGGCTGGAGCAGCTAATCCTCCCTAATCCCTTTTCTGCAGGATTCTCTTCACTGCAGGAAGATCCCTGTAAAGGACATGAAGGCGGATCACGGAACCTCTGCTGGGTGTGAAACACTCGGGGGGACCGATGGGTGTCCCAGAACAGAACACAACCAAATACCCCAAGAGTGAACGATGGAGTCAACCCTTAACCCTTGAAAATTTGGGACAAGGGGGTTCTTCACACCTTACTTCCCCATCACCTCTTTGCCCCCAGCTGGCGTGAGCTGGGCACCCTGACAGGAGGTGGCACCTGCTCCGAAGGCACACGGAGGGACCGCAATTAACATCGATGGCTCCAACGAGTGTTGGATTCAGCCCTGCCACAGGGACCCTGCTCCAGGCTGCACCTGACCAAGTGACCTCTCCCCACAAAAACACACCTTGTTAACATTCACTCCTAATTGGTTCACACCCAGAAGTCATTCACAGAATCACAGAATGATTTGGGTTGGAAGGGACCTTTAACTCATCCCATTCCATAGGCAGGAACACCTTCCACTAGACCAGGTTGCTCAGGGCCTCAGTGTTGCTCCTCAGCTTATGAAAGTTTATCCCAGCGTAGTTTTGGTCCAAGCCTCAGCACTTACAATCACAACATGAGTAAGGCAGTTACAAACCTCCACCACAGCCTGCCAGAATGGTTATTTGTGCAAAAACTGGATGTCCATGAACACCGTTATTCTTCTTATCCAATTCCAGAGTTGTGCCTCGTGCTGAATTTGAAGAGCATGTCTGCTTGTGCTCATTAATCTCATTTTCCATAGAATCAGCCTCATTCCCTGGGCACAGGACAGGGGTGACTGGTGGGATTTGTGGTCACCTTTTGTGCAGTTCCCTTCCTGTTAGAGGTTTACATCTTTCAAAAAGATCCAACACAAAAAACTCTCTTGAATATATTTCTTTGAAATGATTTACAACAGAAACAGAATTTCATTCATATGCCCCTTCCGAACTCTGCAGGTTTGGGATCTTACGAGGAATCTTACAAGGCCACACGAGGAATCAACCTCATTTCCTGCAGAGTAGAGGATTAGGAAACTCCGGGCAAGAAGCTGCTTACAGGACAACCCCCAAATCTTTATGTCCAAATGCAGCTCTGCAATAGAGCATTCTCCATTATTGACGAGGGGAAATTATTACAAGATTAGTTCATTGGAAAAATTCTTTTCAACTGTGGTTTGTTTTAAAATAATTCTACTGCTGGATTTGTTTATTAAAAACCCCAAACCAAAAACTCACCCAGTATAAGATGTCCCATTAAATAAATAAAGATGATTTGTGATGAATTGAGGTGGGTTTGGTTTTAATACCAGTATGATTTCCTTGATAAAGAGGTTCTACCAAAACCTTATTGTGAAATTTTGAGCATCTCCAAGTTCTCAGACAAACTTCATCCCACTTGGCCTCTTCCTCACCTCCTACCTCTGCCCTACAGGAACACTTGTTCCTCAGACTTAGTTTTATTATTGGGGCTCATAGTGGAAGACATATGGTTTTCTGTTCCCATTTTTCAGCTGTGGGGAAAAAAAAAGAGCTCTGGAATGCACAACCAAGGTCCTGATAAGGCATGTGAAAAGGCATGGAAAGGATAATTGAATTATTTTTCATCTTTAAGTGAAAACTGGGGGTTCATCTGTGGGTTGTCCATATCTCAAATGCTTTCTCCTCCCAGCCCATTCACGATGCACAGGGACAACACGGAGGCAGCTCAGAGTCACCACATGGTGGTTGTGGACCCCAGACCGCTTCCCAAACCAGCCATGCTCTCCAAAACACACATCTATGGGAATTCCATGATCCAAGTGGAATGCCACAGAGGATGTGCAAGTGAATGTAACGCTGAAGGGAGAAAGCAGCCCCTGGGTACTGAGGAAGGACTTGAAGATCTTGGAGGTCTTTTCCAACCTTCATGATTCTGCGATTTCATAGTGCTCTTCCTCACCTTCAATTAGGGGACTTTTGTAAAATCTAGACAAATTATATCAGATTCATCAAATAAAAAAGGACTGTTTAATGCAAACCCAGCCCTTAAACACATGATGTTGTTCCTTGTGTAACAAACCACTGAGACCTTCTATGAATGAATTTGTCAAGGCCCTCCCATCATGTGCTTTTTCCATCCCAATTCATTCTTCCTTGGACTCTCTCTGAATCTGAAATCTGCCTGGGGCTTCAAATGGAAGCCTGAAAGGAACCCAGCCGAGAAATTTCTCTCCCTTCCCCAAAACATGAAATTTTCTCTCCAACTTGTGCATTCTCAAAGCCTGGAACTGAGATATTCCCAGCCCTGTCTTCTATTCCTGTAACATAGCAAGGAGTGATATTTTTCTACACTGAAAAGCTATTTTAGGTCATTCTTCACAGTTACTTTTCTATTTTACATTAATTTAAATTTTTACAGTCATATTTTCCCCCCAGGCATCTGCATTATATCTTGGGAGGAAAGAATTGAAAAAAATAACCCTCTTTTAAAGGAATTCAGATATTTTTAAAGTGTTTTTTAAGTGTTGCATGGAGTATAGAAAAGATAATATAAACTGAATTATTTATTATAACTGTCTGTACATTTATGTTCACAGAATCCCAGAATGGTTTGGGCTGGAAAGGACCTTAAAGCTCACCTTGTGCCATGGGCAGGGACACCTTCCACTGTCCCAGGCTGCTCCAAGCCCCAATGTCCAACCTGGCCTTGGACACTTCCAGGGATCCAGGGGCAGCCACAGCTTCTCTGGGCACCCTGTGCCAAGGCCTCCCCACCCTCACAGGAAAGGATTTCATCCCAATTTGTTCCTTTGGTTTTGCATTTTTGCACACATTTATATATCATATATTGAGAACAGAGGGTGCACAAAGCCTGCAGCTCGGGTCTGTTGATTCACTGCTGTCAATGCCACAAACCTCAATATCTTCAACCCTTGTCAGAGCTGTATCCCAACCATTCCAACTCACCTGGGTGGGAATCCATGGCTCCCTGGCCACCAGACCACCCACAGCCACACCTGAGTCCTTCTGCCACTGCAGCCACCTGAGCTGCTGCATTTCTGGGGCCAACGGGCACTTGGCAGCACTTTCACCCTAAATCCTGCCCAAAGCTCAGCTCAGCACCTCCTGACAGCCGCAGTAGAGGAGGCATCACAAAACTCCTCTACAACCAAAAAAAGGGAAGGGCAAAATATCATCACCATCATGGATCATCACGGAATGGTTTGGGTTGGGAGGGACTTTAATCATCCTCATGCCGTTCTACCCTGCCGTGGCAGGGACACCTTCCACTGTCCCAGGGTGCTCCAAGCCCCAGTGTCCACCCTGGCCCTGGATACTTCAGGGATCCAGGGGCAGCCACAGCTGCTCTGGCCAAGAGATGCTCCAGCCCCAGGTGCCCCCAGAGACCAGAGCTGAGAACCCCATCCCCAGTCACTTCTGCGAACAGAGGAGGAGAAACCCTTGCACAGCAGCTTATGTTTTCCTATAAGCAGCTTATGTTCCTGCATAAAATATAGTGAATTTATCCCATCTACAGCTTTTCTTCCTGTTTTCCAAATAATTAAAAGAACAGCTTAAAAGCGGGTTTTTTTGGCATTAAAAATATTTGCACTATCCCAACCAGAAAAGCAAAATATGACTTTCCCAGGGCTGTGCTGATTTAGCAAAGCTTATAAATAACCCTGGGCTTCCAGCTATTGCCATTGGAAAAAAAGAAATGAATAAAAGGAAAAGACTATCGTATCACAAATAAACAGTGCTGTTTCTAAGCTAAATTCCTACAATAATCAATATTATACATTAGCAAACATCTAGGACAGTGAGCCAAAGGCACCTATCCCAAATATTCAATCTATTATCAAAATATTTCTTCCTCTGTGCAGTGGAACATTTCACGTGAAAATAAATCTTGCTTTATTATTTTTCTGATAAGAAGGTATTAGAAATGTGAAGCCGCTAATACACCAAAATAATCAGTCTTTTGAGATGCAGGGGAAATGAAAGAAATGGAACCACCAGAGTGAAAATATGGCCAGAACACTGTCATTCCAGTGATACTGTTGGGAAAACCCACTCTCCAATATGCTAAATAAAACTAGAGAGGCTTAAAAATAGCAACAGACCCACAACTCCTCCAAAGGTTTCTTCCTTTCTTGCTCCCATGCAACAAAAAAGGTTCTTCATAAAATCATATGATTATTAAGGTTGGAAAAGACCTCCAAGATCAAGCCCAGTGTTCAACCAATCTCCCAATGCCCACCTAGTCCCTGCCCCCAGTTGCCACATCCACGTATCTTTTGAACACTTCCAGGGACGTGACTCCACCCCTGTGCCAATGTCTGACCACCCTTTCAGTGAAGAGATTTTCCCAATATCCAATGTGAACCTCCCTTGGCACAACTTGAGGCTGCGTCCCCTTGTCCTGTCTCTTGTTCCCTGGGAGTAGAGCCCGACTTCCCCTGGCTGCCCCCTCCTGTCAGGGAGTTGTGGAGAGCCAGAAGGTCCCCTTCTTCTTCTCCTACTCACATGCAACCAAAAGGGTCTTTCTGAGCACCATTTATTTCAGGAGGCTGAAAGAAGTTGCATTTTTTCCAGTGGATCATTTTTAACTGTCCAGTTTCTAACTGCAGGGGGTTTTTTGCACACCCATCTGACCTCCTGGTGCAGCCCCAGCCCCAGCAGATACTCACAGTGCTGTACACAGCCGAGACGGTCGGAGTGAAGATCCGATCCTCGAGGGGCTGCTGGACAGGACCTCGGGGGATTCTGCAACACAGCGAGTCAAGGAAAGCAGCGTGGAAGGAAGGCAGGGCCGTGTTTGGGGACACACCAGGGACACCCCCACCCCCGGGATCTCCCGGCTCCAGAGGCAGCTGCTCTCACAAACAGAACCAAGGCACCAACTCCAACTCGTCTCGAATCATCCACAAAACCTTGGGCCTGTCAAGAGCATCCACCACCTCTGCTTTTATTTGAAAGAGTAAGGGAAAAATCCCAGAAGCCACAAGGCCTCAGCATTCAGCGGGACAAACCCTGCGGATCAGCAGGGCACTGCCGGACAATGGTAGCTCCTGTTTTGCTAACCACGCAGGAATCCCGCTGGAATTGTTTCCTTGTTTGCCTCTCTTCACCCAGTGCCCCCTTTCCTCATCCGCCCACCAAAAAAAGAAGGGCTGTCGGAGAGATGGGAGGTTTTGAGGAGCTGCTGCAGGGTGACTTAAAGGCAAATTGCAAGAGTTTTCTTAATTGTAAAGGTATTGTGGAAATCTGGGGAGGGGGGAAAAACGGAATAAAACTATGCACAAAACCCCCCCCCACAGAACCTGGTTTATTTGTGGAATAAACAAGGGGATGCAGGGATCCAAAAGAATAAAAAAGCCTGACTTGGGTAACACCTTGTGGCCTTGCACAGATTTAGACAACACCCAATGCCCACTGTCATGGACAAGCCACCTGCTGAAAAATACTTCTACATGCCATAATCAGATTTCACCTTTTTGCTGTTTATATTTGAGACATCAGAATCTCGTAGGAAATGAGAACAGCTGGATTTACTGAGGTTCTTGCACATATGGAAGGACCCAGACCTCATGTGTTAACATGGTGGGATACTTAAAAGGAAAATAAAGTCATGAAAACACTTCTTGGTTTTGTTCTAACAAGGAAAAACACATTGCTAAGCTAAATTCTGAGCCCAGTTTGAGCTGAAATTTCAAGAGACTCTTTGCACCCCAAGTTCGATCTCCAAATTAATGCTGCTGCCCAAAGCTTTGCAGGGACCAACATCACGGAGACAGAACAGACCCTGCCAGTGCTGACACAACTCAACAGCCACCCCAAGCTCCACAATCCCAACTATTCCCCTCAAAATGGACCAAATGTTAAGGCTGAAGTAAGGACTGTTCAGACACAACCCGCTCTGCCCCAGCCGACTGCTCCCAGCACATCCCAGCTGGATCAGCTCCTCCTCCAGCAGTCCTGAGGTAAATTTACAGCATCACAAACAGACAGAATTAAATTTACAGTCTCGCTCTACTCTGGCTCTGAATTCATCACTAAAAAGTTCCTCCTCACCAAACCGGCTCAGAAATTGCTCTAAAACTTCTCAGTTTTGTTATATATTCAGTGTTTGAGCACCAGACACAATAAAAAACTGCTTGGTGGGATTACGGTGGGAAGAGCCCAGCCCTGGCAGGTGACAGGGGACAGCCCAGGGCCAGCTCCAGGGCAGAACAGCCAGGAACAGGATTCGACCCTGCTCATGTCCAGGCTGCTGCTCATTCACCGTACTTCTCTTTCTGCCTTTTTTTAACGAGGGCAGGAATTTGTTTGCAGGGTCTAAGGCTCATCTGCACTTCACATGTCTGCCAGCCCAGGCCCAAGGGGTGTCGTTTGAAAACAGAGAGGTTTTTAACAACCAGATGGGATTTAAAACCCTGAATTAGCCAAACAACAGCAACATTTGTCACCAACTTCAACAGAGTCACTCCCAGTCTTCATCCCAAGGATCCTGCATTCATTCCCAAGGTTTGGAAAACAACAACAAAAAAGCCGAAATCTGGGAGAGAAGGATTAAAAACGCACTGGAAGATGGAATGAAAACTTCAATTTCCTGCTGTAGCACCATTCCCTTCCCCCAGAACATCCCTGTGACAGGGATGACAGCCCAAGGCTCAGGATGGAGCTGCCTCCCTTGTGTCACAGCTGACATTTCCCATCTCCAGCCACTCCTGACAATTCATTGAAGCAATCACTGCTTCAAAAGGGATCATTCCTGGGTTTCAAAAAACAGTTTCATCCTAGACAAGGTTGGGATTTATTTTCTTATTTTAGAACTTATATAAGTCAGGAGGAAATAATCTCCTTTGAGCAGAGCAACCGCTCTTTTTGCACCCAGGAAGAGCTGCCTCAAGGAAGGAGCAGTTTAGATGGATTTGCAGAGTTTGGAGTCACTGTTTAAGACCACTCCTAAGAAGGGATGATTCTCATCAGATCCAAAAGAAACCTTTAAAGTCCTTTTTGCCAAAGGACTTGACCTGGACACAAGACTGATAGGAACAAAATGCCTTAAATCCAGTAAGCCTTAATGAAATAATGGTTGGAGAAAGTGATTATTTCCAGCACCCAACTTGTGGCATCCATAGACTGACTCTCTCCAAGATGTTGGGCAAGTGGAAAGGTTCCTGCTTCCCTGAGAGAAGCTGGACTGCTGGAGAGATTCCAGCTTCCCTGCAGAGAGCTGGGCAAGTGGAAAGACTCCTGGTTCCCACCAAGCCTCTTGGAGCTCATTCCTGCTCCCCAGTGGAAATCACCACCTTCTCTCTCCACACCCCTGCCAAAGAAGCCTGTCCTGGGATCACAGCTGTTATTACTGTGGGAGAAGCGAGCCAGGGTGACAGCAAAGCTCATCCTGACTTGTGTTAATGACGCTCTTCTCCCAGGAATGGGTAAGTGCAGCACGGATACTCCACCAAGGGAGGTGAGAGGGTCAGGGCAGGCAGGTGGGAAGCAGAATCTCATCCAGCAGCATCATCCCATCCACACCCACACCCACAGCACCCCAGGGCACTCACTCATCCACTCTCACACACAGATTCTGGTGCCACCGAGGCTGCGCATCCCAAAATGCAGCACAGCCCTCGGGATGGCTGCCCTCGGGCTGCCCCAGCACACCCAGGCAAGTGCAGGAGTTAAAGCCCAGCCAGCCCAGGCCCGTTGGATTCACCACAGCCAGGATCAGCAGGATACACTAAGTAATTCAGGCAGTTCTTTCGTGTTACTACCCTGACATGCTTAGATCCAATTCAGGAGCATCCTGCGCCCTCCCTCTTCCTCCCCCTCCTCCTCCCCTATATCCTTGCCACCGACATCACTGATTTGTGCAACCATGCTCCAAAATGATCCAGTAGGGTGGGAAGGGAGAGGGAGGGGGGAAAAGCAAAGATAGTCCAAACCTCACACAGTTTTCAGAGCACCTTCCACAGGGAAAAAAGACAAGGAGAGCAATGAAGCAGAAGAGCAGGAGCAAGGAGACCCTCTTAAATCCAAAGAGAACCTCTTAAATCCAAGGAGACCCTCTTAAAGCACCTCTGCAACCATCAGGTTGGTAAAGTGGAACTGCAACCTCTGCTTTGCTCATGTCAGGCTGAACGACTCCTTAGAGCCCTCCCTGCTCCGTCAGCATCACGCCAGGATCCAGAAGGACAGCAACCCTGGCAGAAGCAGTGCTGGATTCTCCTCGTCACTGTTCAGGGCTCATTAACTCATGAAATATATATTGAAAATCTCACCTAAGTGAGATACTTCTGGCAGATTCATAAAAGCAGGCACAGATGCAATGGGAGTTCCACCTAGTTCCCATCTGGCTACAGCAGTGATTACAAGCTGGGGAATTTCGGGAGCTATTACAGACCCAGTGGGAGAAGGAACGCCGGCTGGAAACCAAACAGAATTGTTCTGGAAACCAAAAATCTCCCCTAAAAAGAGGAGGCTCTCTGGTAATTAGACAGCCACAGCCACACTCTGAGGAGAGGGGAATATGTGACTGCTCTGTAAAGCAATTAAGGAAAAAAAATCCAGCCTGGAGCTGCTGGAGCAATCAGTGACACTGCCAAATGCTGAGTGAAATGAGAGTCAGCAGGAATTCCTTGCAGAAATCTCCTCCTTGTATCACATTCCTCTGCTTGTTCCAATCGTACTACAAAACTGCAATTCTGCGAGATTTCTGTGTGCTGTTACAGCAATGAATGACCTGGAAACACACAGCAAAACCAGCCCTTCCAGCAGGAATTTGTACAGGTTTCTCTGCTCCACCGAGATTGGAGGAAGAAAGAAAGAACATTATTCCATTTTCTCCCAAAATGGATTCATTTTCCCTCGAATGGTGCTTCTCACCTAAGCTCATTTCAGCAACTAGCAACCATTTTATCCCAAGCACTGCTGGCCTTTCCTCCGCTTCCAGCTCACAGCTCCGAGGAAGCACCTTCTCCCAGGAATAAAAACACTGGCGGTACCCAGGGGCGCCTATGCAAACACCTTACACAAAACCATTCCAGAACTCCTGATTTTCATCCCTGCCCAGAAACAGAGCCAGTCTCCCACCGGCTTCCCCAGGGTTATATAATCCCCACACGTGTCCCCGCTTGTACCGAAACTGTGCATTAAAAAATCCAAGCAAAAACCGTCAAGCGGGATTACAGAAGGGCAGGAAACCACATCAAATTTGAGCATTTCTTTCAGCTTTTTGGAGCAAGGAATCTACAGAACCCCTCCAAGCATGCAGGGATGTGATGGCAGGGAGCTTTACAGGAGTGTGTTTCTCCTCTGCAGCCTCTTCTCTATTCACCATGCAATTAAAATGCAGGAGGTGAACATCCCAGCAACAGAAACACTTCATTGAGCCGGCTGGGAAACCGCACGGCTCTGAAAAGGTTCAAAGGGAAAAGCTCTGCCAGTCATAGCAGCTGGAACTTCCCTGGCACCACCCCATCCTTCCCAGCTCCACCATCCTCCACTCACGGGGCGAAGCCTTTTGTTCGGCACGCTCAGTCCTACCTGGCAGCGAGCTCCAGAGAGCTCTGTCAGTGAGATCCACGGAGCTCTGATAGTGACACCCCAGGGAGCTCTGTCAGTGAGATCCTGGGGAGCTCTTTCAGTGAGATCCTGGAGAGCTCTGTCAGTGAGATCCGGGAGAGCTCTGTCAGTGAGATCGCAGAGAGTTTGGGCAATGAGAACCCAGAAAGCTCTGTCAGTGAGATCCTGGGGAGCTGTCAGTGAGATCCCGGAGAGCTCTGTCAGTGAGATCCTGGGGAGCTGTCAGTGAGATCCCAGAGGGCTCTGTCAGTGAGATCCCGGAGAGCTCTGTCAGTGAGATCCTGGAGAACTCTGTCAGTGAGATGCCAGAGAGTTGTCAGTGAGATCCTGGGGGGCTGTCAGTGAGATCCCAGAGAGCTGTCAATGAGATCTTTTGGGGCTGTCAGTGAGATCCCGGAGAGTTCTGTCAGTGAGATCCTGGGGAACTGTCACTGAGATCCTGAAGAGTTGTCACTGAGATCCTGTGGAGCTATCACTGAGATCCCGGAGAGCTTCGTCAGTGAGATCCTGGGGAGCTTTGTCAGTGAGATCCTGGGGAGCTCTGTCAGTGAGATCCTGGGGAGCTCTGTCAGTGAGATCCTGGGGAGCTCTGTCAGTGAGATCCCGGAGAGCTGTCACTGAAATCCCGGGGGGCTCTCGCCGTGAGCCGGCTCAGCGCCACGTCCTCTCCCTGCATCCATCAGCGATCCACGGCCACATCCCATCGCAGCCACATCCCATCCGTGCCACGCCGGGCTGGCTCCGGAGCTCTTCCTGCCCGGAGCTCTTCCTGCCCATCCCCGCGCAGGCACAGCTCGAGCTCTTAAAGAGGCAGCACAAGGGGGATGCAGCGAGGCCTCGCTGGGGGTTGGTACCCAGACACTTCCACGCTGCTGCAATCTCGCTGCTTCCCCGATTTGCACACAGTGGAAAAGGGATGGAAGGCAGCATCATGCTTCTCTTAGCAACTTGATATGGGATAGTAATCAAGCCAAGCTTATAAAGGAAAGGATAAGGGAAAAAGATGAACTCCCCCACAGCACGGTGTGGTTTGGAAAGCTGCACAGCAGTGAATGAGGAGCTTGGAAAGCATCAGTGCTCCCTATCAGAAGGAGAATGAAATCGCAGCACAAACTCCACAGCAGGAAATTTTGCAGCTTGTTTCCCCTCAGCTTTCATGTTGCTACTCCCAAACGTAGCACCACAAACCCCTTTACTTAGCAACTACTTCAGCAATCAATTTTCCTTTCAAAATCAATCCCTCTTTTGACAGATCACATTTCAGAAGGAAAGCTGGCAAAGCAAACTACAGCCTTTAAAAAACAAAACAACAACAAAATCCCAAAGCAAACCCCACCAAATGACACATCACCTGGGAAAAATTAAAATATATAAGATCTAAACAGTGTCATCATCTCTCCATGCTGAAATATGACAACCAAACTGACTTGTTCCAAGGAAAAATAAAAGTCAGGTTACAAAGCAAGTAACTCCAAACTTAGGGAAAGGCAGGACTGATGTGCCTGGGCGACCATAATTCAATCCTCCTGGGTACCCACAGAATCCAGCCCCTAATTAGAAGCCCACACTGATTTCCCCCATTCCCTGTCACCTCCGTTTTCAGCTCTTGCAGAACTCGAGCACCCTGACCCTTCACAGCTGAGCAGCTCTTGCTCATAACAGATGAGAGATAATATTACAAAAATCAAGACCAACATAATTCAAGGACTTTGGAAAACATTTAAATACCCCACCTAATAAAATACTGACCCTCTCTAACTCTTCCCCTGCCTCCATCCAATGACACATCCCATCTCCCTTGCACACATCGCATTTCATTTTAGGGTGTGTTTGGGTGGGGGTTTTTGTCTGTTCTGGGGGTTTTTTGCTAGTGGATTCCCGACAAAGGGATCAGGCCTTTTGGCTGAGTCCCAGAGGAATGAGGTGGCCTCTGTATGAAAAGAGTGCTTTTATTTCCGTTTTCTCAGCTGGATGCAACTGCTCTTGCACAACGTGATGGGATGTCAAAACAAAGCGCAATTCCGAGCCCTGACTATACCACAGGTCAAGCCCCAATGGGGCACTGGTGTTTCAGTGTTTGGTGTTTATTGTTATTATCCCAGGGAAAAATAAATACAACTTTTTGCTGGCATGAACACTCAGGAATACGGTCACGGTTAAGAGCTGCAGGTGAGGAATTTCTTAAATGCCCATGGCAGCTTTACACCAATATTTAATTCTGATCTAAGGACTATTTCTGGCAAGTCAAATGCTTTAAAAACAGAAGAACACAATAAAAAGTGTTTGCAAAGTGGCAAAAATGGGGTTCATGGTTTAAAAGTACCGAGGTTTCTAATAGAAACATCGTTCCTGTGAAGAGACGCAAACCTCCAGGGCCCACCACTTCCCAGAATGACGTATCCCCAGAAGGATCTGATGGCAAAAGCCATTATTAAGCTTGTTTCAACATTTTATGGCCCAGTATAAAGCTCCTTAGTGCCACATGTGTAGTCAATGTTCACAGCCCAAGTGCTATTTATCAGACTTATAAATTTTAAGTGGATCAATGAAGTGTTTGTACAAACAACCTCTTTAATCCTTCATGTGTTTTGTGTATTAAACTGCACCACTGAATTCTCTTTAAGTTCTTGTTTATGGGCAATTTTATACTTGGAACAAAACCTTAAATACTGTATTTAGCTTCTCCTTTTGAAATGCACCTACATAAATATTGCTGATGTTTCACCACTCCTTTATTGTCTCGTTCAAATTCCCTACTGCAGGACTGGTTCCTTGCTCCCCAGCTGAACTCTGGGATGATAACTGGAAGTTAACGTCCTGTCCATCCCTCTGCATTAAGTGCTCCTCATTAAATCACCCTCCCCGAGCTCTGGATCCAAATGCTACAGTGAGGCTTTCCATGCTTATCCCAGCTTATGCCAGGCTCTAAATGAATGTTCTCTTGACAACAAACCTTGCCTCGAAATACATCTTGAGCTTTTTACCTAATTATGCATCACTAATCTCAGCATCAGCTTCCAAATGATCCCAAGCGCTGCCTTTCCCTGCTGTCTGCCACACAATGTTCCCTGAGCTGCACTTGCACGGAGCTGAATGGGAACAGGGAGAGCTTTCTAAAGAAAAGGGGCACACAAATCCCGAAGAACCTCAATGCCTGTTGGAAAACAAGCTTTCCAGGGCCGAAAATTGCAGCTTGAAAGGAAATGTGACCTTCAAATGCTCACTGATCAGCGTGCTGTCCCTCTCCTTCCCCCAGCATCCTGCTGCTATTCAGATTCCTGCTCCCCTCCCTTCAGGAGTCCCGACGCGTTTCGGGAATCTGTGGATGTGGTCATTGGCACGTCCGACTGCGCGGCCCAAGCTCAGGGGCAGAGCCCACCTGGCACAGCCCCAGCCCTTCTGTCTGAGCAGCCACTGCAGCAGCCAAAGCCATGGTGCACGTCCTGTTCGTACCCGAGCACGTCTCCCAGTCCTCCAACTTACACCCCATTAAAATATCCATGCCACAAAATATCCCAGGATCCCAGCCTGGTTTGGGTTCTGAGGGTCCTCAAAGTTCATCCAGTGCCACTCCCTGCCATGGGCAGGGACACCTTCCACTATCCCAGATTGCTCCCAAGCCCTGTCCAGCCTGGCCTTGGACACTTCCAGGGTTGGAGCAGCCACAGTTTCTCTGGGCACCCTGTGCCAGGGCCTCCCCACCCTCACAGGGGAGAGTTTCTGCCCAGTATTCCATCTGCCTCTGGCAGTGGGAAGCCATTCCCCTTTGTCCTGTCAGTATCTGCCTGTATAAGAAGCCCCCTTCCCCTCATCCTTTCCTTTCCATCTTTGGTCCATGTGTGATAATCTCACAGTCAAGCCAAATGGGAATGCCAAAGGAAAGCTGGGGGCTAGGGGGAAGATAACAGAAAAAAACCCCTTCGTTGCAAATTATCTGTATGCCCAGCATCCCACTGACTCCGTGATGCTTTCAAATACAAACCAGCAATATTGGGAGCACCAGCTGCAATAGTCCACCTGCAGACAAGCACCTAATTAGCCAGAGCTCATTACTTCCAGGCTCGGTTTTGCATCTCTAAATTAACCAGCACCGAGACAGCTCACCCGCACTAAATCAGCCCAGACCTCGCCTCACCCCGCTGTCTCCTCCCAGCAGAGAGAGCTCCCGGGGCTGGCAAGGCCCGCACCCGACCAACGCCACAAAACCCCAATCGATTCCTCCACCCAATACAAATGTGTTTCTAAGGGCAACCTCATTTTGTTAGTTCATCTCTGTCTCCCTGCACTGCAACCTCAGCATGGAGGCAAACTGGCTATTTTCAGCTGAACCCTGGAAAGGTTGTTTGGGGTGGAAGAAACTGTGTCTAAACCCTGCTAATCCTGCTGGGATTTTCCTTGAAGCAGGGTGTTGGTGGGTGAGGGAAGGGTCTGGAGGCGACGCACGGAATATTTCTGTAACTGTGAACTTTGAGGTGTATTTTTAACACTCCCAGAAGTGGGTTTTCACAGCACAGCCTGAATAAGGTTAAATCCAGGTTTGAATCAAGCTGTGAAATATTAGTAATTACCAAAAAAAAGCCACAGAGGCTCCCTGGGTCGTGCCTGTGCCAGCTCAGCTCACCTTGTTAAGGTGAACGCCGTGCCAGGACAGCATCTCTTGCTCAGCTACAGACAACTTCTCCCCAGCTCACTTGTCCTCTTTCCTCCATAAAACACCAGCAACTTCCATATTTTTTCAATTCACATTTTATTCTCAAAATATATGGACTCTTCTAAGAGATGAAAAAGTCAATACATCTCATCAGCTCCCTTCAGCTGGAAATTGTGGTATTGCCATGGAGAAGCAACAGAATCACAGGGAATGTGCCAATGTAGCCTTAAAATTCCATTTAATTTTAGGAGGGTTATTTATGATTGCACTTGTCCATGTTAATTGAAACTCCCACTAGGCTGCAGGAAACAGGCAACGCTCAGGAACCTGGAGCAGCCCCATTTGTCTTGCAACAGCCCCTGCTGTTCCAAGTGATTCCTCACGGATCTCTAGCCACAACCCCAGACCA
The DNA here is from genome assembly GCA_013397795.1 of Orthonyx spaldingii. Taxonomy (NCBI): domain Eukaryota; kingdom Metazoa; phylum Chordata; class Aves; order Passeriformes; family Orthonychidae; genus Orthonyx; species Orthonyx spaldingii. The sequence goes on along the minus strand of VZTJ01004095.1, from coordinate 134,770 downwards.
GGCACCTTATAAACAGCCCAAAATATTAATGTGGGGGAAAAAGGCTCAGCAAGGTGAGCCCTGGAGACTCCAGCTGAGTTCTGGAGAATCAGCACCAACATCCCACAGAGAGACTCCAGATGAGGCCTGTACTCCAATAAATTGGAAGCAGAGCTGTGTTACACCAGCAGCTCGCACACCCAGCCAGCTCTGAGCAGTCTGGTCCCAAAAAGAGCCCAGAAGTCCCAGGCAGGGCAGTGCCAGCAAGCTGGGCTCATGCCATGTGATACTGGGCTAAATATCTCCTAGAAGTCCATGGAACGACTGCAGATCTCTGCTGGTGCTGTGCTGCTCTCAGAAATGATTAAGCTTTTCTTTGCTTTCTGCCCAAGGAGAGAGCCAAGGCATGGGAATGAAGGATTTTGGTGCTGCTGCTCTTTACATCCATATATTAAAGGCAAACCTGGATTTTTCTTTGTCATCTTAAGGTCTATACTAAGACATCATTTCCTTATTTCTTAAAACAAGTACCAAGTGATCAATACACAGAGTGAGAGCAGTCAGAGTGTGTTTGTAAGGATCCTACAATGTGTAAATGCACATTTACAGGTGATTCACAGTTGTATAAAAGCAGGGAAAGAACCTGCACCTGCCTGTTGTTGTTTCAGAGGAGCTGTAGTTCCCAGGGGCTGACCAGACTTAACCACACCAGCAATGAACAATCTGGAGGCTTCAAATAGAGATACAAATGTTAAAATCATCCAAACTGAGTAAGTAACAGGCTTTCAGTTGACCAGAGACAGTGAGATTTCTCCTAAAATTATTCTCGCAGTTGGCAGCAGCTGCTCAAGCACTTTCTGTGCTCTGAGATGACCCAAACATCTGCACGTTCTCACAAAGGCAGGGGGTCTCCTATTGAAAATGCTGCAGGGGCAGCAGTTCCTGGGTCGGCTGCTCCAGACACTGAACAAGGCCAGGCTGGACAGGACTTGGAGCAGCCTGGGATAGTGGAAGGTGTCCCTGCCCCTGGTGGGACTGGATGAGATTTAAGGTGTCCCTCCCAGCCCAAACCATTCTACATAACCCAAGAACTTAATTCAAACAGGAGAAACTTTCATGATTCCTGATGAAGAAGCTTTTCCATTCTCACACTCCAAAATAATTAGCATTTTAGTGGCAGTTCACAAGCCTAAATAGCTCAGCTGCTTCTTTTAATTAGAAGATTTTTATGCAGCTATTACACCCCTGCTATTCCCTGAAATGAGACAAAGCTCTGAAGCTCCCCTGCCACCCAAATACTTATTTTTGTGGCCCTAACAAAAATAAAATCACCTTTAGTGTCAGCCAGCAGACTGCCTAGCTCCACAACAACTTGCTGCCCTTCCAACACAAATAAATCTCATCTGTCTATTCAAGTAAAATGGAAGTAATAAATAATATTAATTATAATAATAACAATGATTTATTGTGCAAGTAACTGAAGTCAGTGGCTGTTACTATTTTACATGGCTCTTATATTGTACATCTCACGCATTCAAAACACAAGGGATAATCCTGGATCAGAACCAGAAAAAGCTGGGAAAAAGCTGGGGAAAAGCCCAAGTCCTCCATCCTGCAAATCCTCCATCAATCCATGCCTGGGTGGCCAGGTAGAGAAAAAAACAGAGACTTCAAAGACGCTGCAAGCTGTAGATCTAAGAGCTGATCTTCCCCTTGAATCCTCCACCTCCGTGGAGCGCCGCTTAAAAACCTTCTGGAGCACTGTTGATTAAAGGGGCAAGGGGGAATAATTCCAGGTCATGGAGCAGCCCCAGTGTCCCTGGGAAAAGGGAAGACAACAAAGGCATGGTTCCCTGAGGGCACAGTGCTTCCCTTGCCCCTGCCACAGGCACTGGGCTGCCACAGGTCAGCTTCCATGGGATCCCAAACCAACCCAGCTGCCAAACAGTGGCACCCACAGCTTCTGCCACCTCCCTCAGCAAGGAATAATGTCCCTCAGAAAGGACTAAGGATCACAAGATTCCTTGGTGAACCAGCTCAGCCTGGTGATTCAAGAGAAAACTATTTTTTTTTCCTGGCTGGGTGAAGTTTTCCATGGATTCCATGAGCTGATTTAAATCACCAAACGCTCACATGATCATCACATCTGAGACCACGGTGAAGACACAGCCCAGTCAGCAAAGGCAGATCCACCCTTCCCACTGCAGCTCGGAGGGACCTCTCTAATCCCAACATGAAACCACACCCACGAAAGCACCCCCGGAACATCCCAGAACCCACACTGTGAACCAGAGGCTGGTGCCTTTCTCATCTGGGGCAGAACTCCCTGTCCTGCTCCGTGGCTTTGCCTCTTTTGCATTCCAGTAGAGGGGTTGGGTATGGCTACACACCAGACTCTTCCTACACACCACGCTCTTCCCTCTCCCCACACCTCCACGGCAGCCGTGTCAGAGCCGCGGGAACGGCCCCGAGGGGCCAAAGTGGATTTTGAAGTTATGAGAAAGGAAGTAAAGCAATGGGCATGTTCACACCAGCTGGAGTCACAAGGAGCCCTGTGATTCTCCAGGATTATTTTAGTCCTTCATGTGAGATGGCAGGGAGGTGAACCTCGGTAGGATGCAGCTGATTCCTGAGGGCTGGAGTCTGTGTAGGTGAAGGGAAGTGGTGCAGAGCAAACGAGCAAGAACCAACACAGACACCACAAGGACCACTTGAGACTCCTGAGCCTCAAGACAATACAGGCCCCAGGACAGGACACAAAATTTGTCATGCATTTACCAAAGAAAAAACAAGGAAATACATGGGAAAAGCAACACTTTATCTGAGAACAGATTTCCCACTGTTTCCCTTCAACACTGAGATCGTTCTCTATGCTACCACCTGATTTAAAATCTTCTAATTCTTTAATTAGCAATTCATTTCAGTGCCATTAGTTCATTAGCACACTGGAGCTTTCAGGAGATGTTTTACATACCACCTTGAACGTGTCAGCTCTTGCCTCCTCTGGAAAGACACTTTGGGAAGGGCACCCTTCCAGCCGGAGCCGTGTCCAGCAGCGCACAGCCCCATCCCGTTCTATGGAACGGCTCCAAATCTTGCAGCTCCACCCCTACGAACGCTCCCAGTATTGTTCAAAAGCAACAATCCACTGATACGGTCACAGGCCAAGCTGTGATGGATGTGTGGGATCTGTCCCTCCACAGCCCCCTGAGCAAACATCACCTGACCAAACACCGCAGGATGACCCAAGTGGTGACTGTAATGCAGGAGGGTGTTTGGAAGGGAGAATTCCAAGGGAAGACTTGTTTTATGCAGGGGTCAGGCTGCAATTCCACATCATCTGCCAGGTGAGGGGCTTTAAATTGTTCCTGTTTCTGGTTTAGGGATTAAGTGCTGTGGGAAAGGAGATCATCAGCACCGGCAATAGGGAGTGAGGAGAGATCACGGACAGGGTCCAGCCTGGAGCTCATGAATTATCCCAGCTCCTACCCCTTAGTGCTCTGGTGGGAACAGTATTTACAAGAAGTGATACTAAGTGGAGCATTGAGCACTAATTTACACCCAGGGAATGTTTTTAATGGACATGACAAGCAAAAAACAACAGTCAACACTGGAAAAAAGTAAAATCAAGGAATCTACCACTGAAATCTAGCCATGAAGGTCTTGAAATTTAATATATGGGTCACTCTCAGCTGGCACAAGGAGCTACAGGGCACATGTCTCTATGTAGGCAGTTCCCTCCAGCCATCTGAGGACTTCAAAGGAGAAGGGAGGAGAGGGTGGAAGTGACCATTTGTGCTTAACTATAAAGTTCTTTAGCAAAAACTCATGAAGGTTTTAGCCTAATGGAACTAGAGACAGAAGGTTGAAGTCCTCCCTCATCCCTGTACAGGGAAACCAGGAGATAATTGTCATTCAGCCTTCCTCCATACAAGAATTATGCCCAAAAGCTGCTGAACATCCACAGCACCAAACCGGTGGCTGCTCCCAAGCTTGAGTCCAATATAAATCCATATATAATCTGCCTACATAATAAAAGTGACCAAGGGACAAGACTTGTTAAATTATCCCATCATACCAGAGGTATGTGGTTGCTACTCAGCCAGCTTCCTCTTTTTTGTGGTAATTTCGTATGAAGGTCCTCACAGGAAGCAATGCTGGTATCGGAGGACAAACTGCTCGTTAAGGAAGGAGTTTCCAGCTCGTGCTACTTCAGTGCAGGAAGTTTTCTGGCACAGCTTGAGAAAGAGTAATTTAGCAGGAGCTTGTGCAACTGGCTGCTCTCTGCTCTGAAGTGATGAAGTGATGGTGTTATGTAGGGCACTGGGCCCATGCCTTCCTCAGCTGAGGGCATCCCTCAAGGTGGGAGCAGTTTTGAGGCCCAGGACCCCAAGGAGCAGCTCCCAGCACAAACACAGGGTGCAGCTCTCAGGAAAGCTCCTGGGACAGGGGTGATTACACCAGAGCTCCCTCCCAGAGCCACAGGCACAGGGACAAAGATCACCAGGGAGCATTTTGGGGCGTTTGTCCTCAGTGTAGCAAGTAACTGTATCCATCACCAGAGGGGTCATGCACATGGATATTCACACCATGCTGAAGGTGGAAGTTTCATGCCTGTTTTATTTGAGATATTAAAGCCTCTTAAAATCAGAACAGTTAAAGCATCCCCATGCCGCACAGCAAAAACTACAGACCAATGGAGATTTTTAAGCAGATTTAACTGAAGACCATTTTCCTGGATGCCCGAAGCACCACATGTGGATTTTCCATCAATTATCACATCCCTGTCTGCATAAAGAGCTCTCATTCCGCAACCTCCCATAACGCTTTAAGGTGAAAAGGATCCCGCCCTTTCCATTTCTCCCGAGTCATCTCACTCTTCACGCTCCTCTGTTTCCCCAGCAAATGCCAAGGTTACCACACACTAAGATTTTCCTGGGCAAACGGTGTCATTTGATGGCACAAGAACTGAGAGGTGCAAGAACCACTTACGCAACCGAGTGGCTTTAACGTAAGCCAGGAGCATCCGAGGTCAGCGCTTACCTGGGCAGCACAAACACAGCCCTGATTTTCCAAGGGAGGAAAAGCTGCTCTGGATCAGACAGCGGCCAACACCCCCCCATTTCCAGTGCTGTTATGCTGCTGCTACCAGTAAAGAAACTTTTCATTTCCCCAGACATTGCTAGAATATATTCCTCAAATATTGTACAGGAACAGCAATTCAGGAGCATTTGTAAGGTTTGCATCCAAGTTTGGACAAAGTCCTACCTGTATATTTGTATTACATACAATAAAAGGGATGGCTTTACAGCTTTTCCACCTATAATTAAAACCCAATATTCCTTTAAAAAAATAAAATAGGGGCTAATCACGAATACCTGCAGCATTTTTGCCCCAATTCTGCCAGCAGAAGTTTCACTAACCATGTCCTTGGATTGATGTGCAATTCTGTACCTGTTATGTAACATCAGCTGATGTTTCCTGCAATTGGTGCTGAGTATGACACAGCCAGACTTGCACCCCTGAACACTCCTATCCCCCCAAATCATCACATTTTTAGCAACAAATGATCGGAATGAAAAAAAAAAACCCAAAAACCTAGCTCCCTCAAAGCCACATTTAATCCAAAGCACTTTGGTAAAGTCTGTGTCTCTTTGGCTGAGTCTGTTTACTTAAAAACAGACTGTAAACAAGGACCTGTAGACAAGGAGCTTGCAAAACTGCAGAGATAACTGAGTTTTCCTTAGGGAAAAAGAGAAAACAGATGCTGTAAAATTCCAAAGCATCGAAGCCCAGCTAACCCACAGAGTTCTTCAGAGACCATCTCCATTAATTAAAGTGTGCTGAGCTGAGCTGTTCACAACTTCTCACACACGTTCACTAAGTGGATTAATTGACAATACAGACAATGATAGCATCATTTGTAGTACATACACATGTGATTTCAAGATTTACTTAAGTAAATGTCCAAGTTTTTATAAACCACACACACTACCTGTGGATTTGTGTGAGGTTTCTTAGGGTCATGGATCAGTTTGCTTGAGAAGTTGCTTCTCCAGGTAAGTGCAATATTAAGCATGCTGCCTCTCCATATTTTAAATATAACCAAGTGATTGTATCCACATCCTGTGATGTGTTCCTCCATATTTAAGAGCACACAGCCAAGAGAATGCATTTTGCAAGGTCAGCCATTTCATCAGCCATCCTCACTTTTACATAACACAATTCCCTTTCATCCCATGGTTATGAATCTTTCCCCTATTCCAATATAACCAATGGCGCTCTTGCAGGGGAAACCCAACTGGAAATCCCCAGCAGGAGCTCCAGATCTTGAATTGTGATTCATTTAATCACACTTGCTATAGCCTGAAGTACCCGGCCTTGGCTACACAAAAAGGCTTTTTCCTCTTGCTGTTTAAGTGGACACTTCCATTTGGGTTGACTCACACCCAACGTGCCCAGAGATGCTCCTGAACCACACGGTGACCCAATACTAGGCCTTTTGCAAAAATAAGACATCAAAAAGCTTTTGGGAGGCCAAGTGAGGATCTGTGCACAGACAAAGGACAGAGAAGGCTGTTTTCCACGCAGAAGCGGTTGCTCAGCCAGGTGGGTAAATGCAATCCTAACCTCTGCCTTGCAGTGACAGAGCCCTGTGGCAGCAGGAAGCACAGCATGGCATGGAGGGCAGAGGGGAAAAGCCCATGTGCCACTGCCTTAAGGACCATCTCTGTCATGGGTGGGGTCACAGAAACTGTCACAGGCTAGGTGAGGTGCTGCCATGGCACCCAAGGAAAAGCTAACACCTATAAGCACTGGCTGATACATACCATGGCAAATCCCAAAGCAATCCATGCACGATCCCACAGACAGCAGGGAATTACTTTCTGCTATTTACTAGAATATAAATTCCCTATTATGACAGAGAAGAGAGACCTGAAAAAGAAAAATCCTTTAAGAATCTCCCCCTAACTGAAGGGATTGGGGTAGTGAAGCTTTGACTGCTATTGCTGGTTCCAGGGTTAAAAAACCCTCCACCTGAGGAAAGCCTCATCCCCCTCAAACACACCCGACAGGCTTCATCCTCTCCCGTTTCCTTAACGGCAGAGCTGGTACACATCCAGGAAAGCACGGGCTCTTGAATGGAAAAATCTGAGCACTTTTTAGGACCCTCTGAGTGGTGCTGGGAACCTGAGATGAGCTGAGCTATGGAAACAGCCACACGAGGCCGTTTACTGCACGGCAGGCGCAGAGCTGGGGCCAGCAGCCAAGGGGAGAAAGAAACATTAAGGCATAGAACAGTGCTCAAGCAAAAAAAGTTAAAATCTCACCATGCAGCTCCTATGAAATAGTGAAGAATTAATTTTATTATGGATAAACCGAGTACCCCTTTGATTATTCTCATTTTATGTTACTTGGCCTGATCTGCTACTTTGTAAGGAGTTGCTGAAATCAACACTGAACAATCAGCTTTCGCATGTCTTCCCAGCTCCTGGATCTCTCACACTCTTGCTGCAGAAGGACAGGGACTCCCATATAAGCAAAAGTTAATAATAATAATAATAGTAATAATAATAATAATCTCAATTTTTACTTCAGTGGCATGAATCCCCTTGGCTCTGGACATCAGAGGAAGAGCACTTGACTGCAGAGCAGAGTTTGTGTTTGGTGACATCTGTAAGAGCGTCAGAAGCGGTCCATGAGTGACGGCTGTGATGTGTCTGCCTCTGAGCCCAGCTGACCCACACGGGAGCCAAGGCCCCACCTGGAGCTGCCACGCAGCCCTGAAGCACATCTCCCTAATTCCCAGCCGACCCCCGAAGCACAGTGACCAACAGCATCCCCCAGACCCTATTTCAGGATTTTTGCAAGCGCAGGGACGTCTCCTCTGTAACCTCCTGGAGGTGGAGCAGGAGCAATAAGGCATTTCGGAACTTCCCAAAACTGTCACAGCAAGAGCAGCGAGAAACAAGGTTTGAAAGCCAAGCTGAGCGAGCAGTTCGTTTGTTCCCCTTAAGTTGCAGCTCCTGCCCTTTCTCCTCCTCCATCCTGAACCATGTGACAACAAAGGCTGAGTTGAACACCACCACCCCCCCATCCAGTTCACTTCAGTCTCCACACTGATGCAGAGAACCCCAAGTCAGCCTCCACATCCTGCCCTAAGGAACGTTGGTCAAGGGCCTGGAGTGCCAGGACACAGGGAATGGCTTCCCACTGCCAGAGGGCAGGGTTAGATGGGATATTGGGAGGAAATCCTTCCCTGTGAGGGTGGGGAGGCCCTGGAACAGGGTGCCCAGAGAAACTGTGGCTGCCCCTGGATCCCTGGCAGTGTCCAAGGCCAGGCTGGACGGGGCTTGGAGCACCCAGGGACAGTGGAAGGTGTCTCTGCCCATGGGATGACCTTTAACGGCCCTTCCAACCCAAATCAGAATCCACTGCATTCTGCCCGCTTCTGAACCCTGATGATTTTTAACACTGCTCAGCCTCCAAGGATGAGGTGTGTTCATGGATTTGGGAGCAAGCCCATGGAACGTGGCAATGCTTTGTTGCCTGAACTGAAAGACTCAGGCTGAGCCTGGCACTTACACACTTTGCAGGGTGAATAATGAGCAGCACTAATGACTCTTTGCCCATCCCCATGGCAGAAGAGCCCCGGGGGATCCTGCCTTCCCCTCACGGCCTGGGGCCTCCCAGTCGCTGAATGCAGCACTCCCGACCCAGCCTGCGCCAGCTTCCGGGATTCAGGCTCTTCAATACCTCCTTTGAGCAGGGACAGCTGACTTGCTCTTTCTTTGGAGAGATGTGGGTGATAGTAGAGCATAAGAAATGGATATTTACGGCATTTGGGAAGAGAAAAAATAAATTTGGGGTTCTCATCCCCGCAAAAGCTTTTGAAATCCAGTAACTACTTAGTAAAAGGAGCAAACAGCAGTGCCATATATTCCTTAAACACCTGAATTGTAGTTCCCTATCCCACTCCCTGCACTGATTTTGGCATGAAATCAGGACCAATCATCTGTATCCCCAGCAAATAAATCTCCATGTATCTTCTTCCAAGGAGGTTCAGACTTTTCAAGGAAAAAACCAACAATTTAAAGAGACTTCAAGACGACAAATACCTGAAACAGAACTGTGAAAAGTACTGTGAGAATTAGTAAGAGGGTATGAAAAAGCAAGTTTGTATTTATTTCCTAGTAGAAGAGCTGGAGCTGAAAACATAGTGATGGGAGGTGAAATTAAGGAAGAGAATGCAAGGACCTGAACAAAAAGGAGAGTGATCCAATTCTTTCAAAGCCCAGCAGTTGGGTGCAGATCCGGCCACTCTCAGTACAAGCCCCACACATAACAAACGAGCAGCTCCTCCTCTCACTGACTCATCTCCTGCCTTCCACGTCAGGCAAACAGAAAAGATTTCTCCAAGATCAGCCCAAAGAGGAAAGCGACCGTTGCCCCAGCTCCAGTGGCATTTCCATCACCACCCAAGTCAAACACACACATTTAATACGCCGGATTCTCCCGCTCCAGAGGCCTCTGTGGGTGCGTTTGCCAGGTCAGCTAAGCCAGTATAAGAGGCATGCAATTGGATTTTATGTTTTTGGATAGCAAAGGCTTAAGGGACTAAAACAGGGACTGTCCCTTCCCACGGCTGATGGAGGGACAAACTCATATAGTTTAGAAGGTCAAGACATCACACAAGTGTGGTCAATACCTCTCCTAACTCAGCTCCATCAATCCCCTTCCAGCCATCCCGGAGCTGCTTCCCACCTCCACACTCCGACAACACTCCCACCATAATTAATTATCTGATTTAAGAGTTCCAGGCTGATGGCTCTGCATTACAAAACTCTCTCTTTACTCAAACCTAATCAAACTGAGGCTGAGCGCTGGTGTTTTAAGTCCGGAAGCGCAGCCACGTCTGTCTGAGCACAGCACATGCCTCTGGAAATCACCACAAATATGCAGCACTCCAACATCAAAGACAGGAAAAGAAGAGCAGTAAAAAGGGCACCCAAGGTCAAAGCCAATGCCAAGGCTGCTAAAACCAAGGTTTTTATTAGAAGAAACCTTCTTGAAAGACTTGCAGAGGAAGGTGGCAGATTTCCTCCCAACAGAAAGAAAACCAAGATCAGGAAAGCTGCATTTCAGCAGCCGGAACAAAGCCATCGGGTGGATTTGTGCCACAGGTGATGATGAAACGCTGTGGTTTGGTGGCTTTGGGGGCATGGGGGGATTAGAAGAACATTCCCTGCTCCAGTCAGGGCTAAGTGTGCCAAAATCCAGCTCATTTGGTCCAGTCCCAAGGTCTAAACCCTCTACCACTGAACCAAGAAGGGTTTCACTCACGGAAGACACCAAGGAAACAACTTATTTTTACTTTGTTGGGTAAGTTTGGGCATACATTTTAAAGCAACTATTAGAAAGGACAATTTGAGTGTTGTCTCATGGACACATTCCACACTTCTAAGCAAAGCAAAGGCCCCAAGGCCTTCAGATTCATTTCCCTTTTGATTTACAAGCCCCTACATTTATTAGCCTTCTGGACACACGGTGAGGCTCATCCTTTGTACAGGAAATTGGAAGGAATTCAGACAAGGCTTTAGTTAAAGTTCACACTCCCCCTATTGGGCTCCATTGCCGCACAGGGATTTTACCCCAGGCACTGACTTCTAAAGCTAAAAAAACCCAAAAAATCTAGAACCAGACCCTCTGACAAGAATAACAGAATTAAGACGACACTTACCAAGGCACAAGGAGTGTTTGCATTGTGTGGTCGACCAGTTGTGAAGTTCTTTCTGGATAAAGTAACCCCTTCTGAGTAATTAATGAAATATTAGTGCCTTTTTTTGGTCACAGAATCCCAGAATGGTGTGAGTTAGAAGGGTTCTTAAAGCTCATCCCCTTCCACCCCTGCCATGGGCAGGGACACCTTCCACTATCCCAGGGTGCTCCAAGCCCTGTCCAGCCTGGCCTTGGACACCTCCAGGGATGGGGAGTTCACTCCAGGATGGAGCACACTGCAATCAGACAGATCCACATCCCTCCAGACAGGTGGCAAAGAAACACCAACCTAGGGGACACTCCCACCTCCCATCCCCGCGTTGCTGTACCTATCTGAAGTTGGTTTAATTTATTTAGGACTGTGGATCTTCAAGCCTTCAAGTCCTTAAAAGTAAGTGCATGCAAGGACAGGTACTTTCTAACGGCGAGGCACGAGTTGGCTGGGGGGAGTGATGAACAGTCGTGTCTGGGGTTACTTTTTCCAGCTTGAAAGTGTGTGCTCAGCAGCCATCTATTGAAAAGTTTAAGTCATTCTCCATTTGGGGAAAAAACAAAATCAGTCATGCTCTCTTGACAAGGATTTCTTCCGTGACTCGCTCAGGCCCCTCCACGTGTCTGAACTCTGTTTTTCTCCCCGTTTGTCACATATTCACTACAGAGGGTTCCGTTATCCTTTGAAAGGTGCAGAGATACTGCCTCACTTCTCCCAGCTCCACAATTTATGTTCCAGTCAGGGTGATGGTAACCAAAGACAACACAGCTTTACATGCTATTAAAAATTGGTTCCGAATACAAAAAACCCAACTATTTCTAGAAAAACCAGCTGCACTGAGGTGCTTTGAATCCTTCAACAGCCTTTGTGGTCATCTCTCAACTGCTGACACTACCTCATTTGCACAATCAAACTCATCCCTGTCCTGTTCTCCCAGTTTGCTTCACTCGACAGTGCATTTGATTTTGGGGCACAACCCCCTCAAAACCTGCCTGCATTTACAATAAGAAACAACAATTCCTCATCCATCCTCACCCCCAGCAGCATTTAGATTTATTTTTGCATGTCTGCTATGCACTAGTGCTCTCCATCAGCTGCTACCTAACAGTTTATTTCCAGGAATTAATTCCATAGTGATGTTTCACAAGGATTAGAGAGCACCTACCAGCACCTTTCAGGTTTATTAACATGGAATTGGAAAAGTAGCTTTGCTTTTGGTCATCTCTATGCACTGTTAGGAAATGCTGACCTAGGAGATCCTCCCACCTTCCATCCCCGTGTTGCTGTATCTATCTGAAGTTGGTTTAATTTATTTAAGACTATGGATCTTCAAGCCTTCGAGTCCTTAAGAATCACAATCCCCTCACACAACAGAGTCACTCTGGGGTGATGCCGAGCGAGTTCCCAACTGCTGCACAGCACCCCCGACTCGGCGCTGCCACTTAGCAGAGCAGCTGTTTTAATAAGCGCTTATATCTTTAGCTGCCTAATGCAATAACAAAATTAAACAGGACAACATGGAGCCTAATCCAGTGGGGTGGGGGAAAGCCAGTTAGTGTTCCCAGGCGCTGGAAGGAGGCGCCGGCTCCGCGCGCAGGCGCTGCCCCGCCACGCTCGGGCACGGATTTGCCGGGATCTGTTTACACAATCCACTTTTCCCTGCGAAAGGCATGAAAGAAAATACTCTGCAGAAAATCTAAGAGGCAACACGTTCTCTCTGCAGCTTTTTGCAACTTTTCCTGCGATCTGAGCAAACAAAATGAATTCAGAACTATCAGTGCTGCTCCGGAGCTGCATTAACAATGAGCGTGAGGCTGCACGGAGAGAAAGGGGGGACTGAGCGCATTAACAAAAGCCCAGAGCGCGCTGGCTGTGGCGAAAGCCGGAGCCTGAAAGGCTCCTTTGTCTCTCTGGTCAATGCAAACCCATTCAGCGGCCCATAGACAGCAGAAAGAAAGTGAGGGTGGGAGGAAGAAGAGTCCCGTCTCGTTAGGGGACATCTCCTCAGCTGCCAGGCTGCGAGGCAGAGCAGGGACTCGCACGGACACAGAGCAGCGTTCCAAGCGCCCCCAACCCCAGCATTGTGCAGGACAAATGCCCACTGAGGACACACTCTGCTCGCACCCAACCTTCCCCGACCAAGGGACACACATTCCAGGAACTGCACATCTAGTTCCCAAAGAGCCTCCAAGTGCAATATAAATAGTAAGCTATAGAAAATAACCCCCTATTTCTGAGTCTGCTGGCTTTTCTGCAATCCCTTCCTCCCAACAATGAGCTATTGTTCCACTCCTGGGACTGAGGAAATGTTTGTGTTCCTTCTCCGAGTCCTTTACATTTAGAGACCTGCTCCTCATTTTAACATCATTCCCCACCGTGCTACAAAGCACCCAGACTGTCACAGTTCGAGAGAAAACACATTCAATATTGACTCCACCAAACAAAACTAACACCCCCTTCCTCCTTTTCTTAGTGCTACCAAAAACTCAGCAGAGCTCAACAGCAAACCAAAATATCTAGAAATGCTCACAGGAGGAGGGTCCCAGTTGGTACTGGTGTCCCATTTAAACATGGACACATGCAACCACCAGTCTGAAATGCAGAGTGATAAAAGGTGAGCACCACCTCCAAGGGTCTGCTGCTTGCTGGGCATGTTTCTCCTCCCACATGTTGAAAGAGGGGTACACACACTCTTCGCCTCAGCCACAAGGCCACCAGCACCAGGAGCATCCACGAGGCAGGATCCTCCACATGGTGGAAGACGTGGCCATCATGGACCTTTTTGTGGCCCATATGTCCCAAGGAACAAAAACACTCTCCTGTAAAAACCCAAAGCCATGAATTTACGCTGGGATGCTCCTCTTCTCTCCCAAACTGGGCTCTCGTTGCACACTGGAGCCTCTGGGCAAAAAGCAAAGTTTGAACCTTCTGTGCTTCAGCGGAGCCAAGGTTTTGATGCAAACACAGACTCCATGAAGAGATTTCTGCAGGGAGTATCACCCATGTACAAAAGAAACATTTAAGTGAGCAAAACCAACAAAGTGTATTTCCACTCTTTAACATTTATCCATCTCTCAGCGCCAGGATCACGCAATTATCCTGCCCTAACCAGGGAGATCCTGCATGCCCCACACACAGGACACACTCACTGGCTCAAAGGAAACTGGCTCCGTTCTCCTTCAGCAGCCTGACCTGGGACAACCACACAAAAGGCAAAGTTGGCTAAATCCCATCGTTTTGCACCACCCCATGAGCTAATCCATATGCTGCATTTAAACACTTCACTTTCAGGGACTCCACATCTATTTTTGGAAATGGCCAAGGGGCAAGATATTTCTTTATACAAAGAAGTAAACTAATTTATTTGCCTAAAACACAAGGATTTCTTAATGGCAATCACAGCAACAACTTCTGCAAGAACAGCTTGTAAAGATAAAAACTTTTTTCTCCCTGTGTTGTAGCTGAACTAAAAAGGAGGAAAACCCTGCCATAACCAGAGTTTTAATTAAACTGATTGATAGCCCATTCACACAGGCCACAGCTCACACAGGATGCCGTTTCCTTCCGGGATTTTTCAATATAGAAAGGACTCCTGCTCTTCACCAATGAGATAAAGATCTTTTTAGAGGTGCTGATCTGTTGCTTCACTGGAAAATGAAGGAAGGTCTCATTAGAAACAGCCAGTTGTGCAGAAAAAATTCACTGTTCTTCAGGCATCCAGAGGGGAAATCCACTCGGAGGGACCAAGGCCGCAGCCGTATCTGAACGTACCCCTGGCAGCACAAAGAGGCATTTCAAACACACACACACACACACACACTCACTCACACACTCTCACACACACTCTTGCCACTCTCTCCTCCATTGTAGCAATATTTTTTGCCTCCTTTGCTTCCTCACAGGTGGGGAATGGCAACATCGAGTAGGCAGCTTGTAAAGAGGGGAAGAGGAACTTAAAACCCAAGTCCCTTGCACAGCAAACAGCAAAGGACCTGTGGCTGCTGCAGAAATGGGAATTTACAGCTGCTCTTGCATCATATCTTTTATTTTTCCCTTTTTTTTTAACTCTCAGGTCCAATACTCTCAGGTCCAATTATCAGAATACCCTCAAAGGTGAGAAAGAATAAAGAAGCAAAGAAAAAAAAGAAGGTTATCCTTGGGGAATAAAAGAAAGTAACTCCTGTGGTTGTCTTGTGCAGCGCCAGGAGTTGGACTTGATGATACTTGTGAGTCCCTTCAAACTCAGGATATTCCATGATTCTATGATCTGGCATGAAATCAGGCAATTCTTTGTGCACTCAAAGCTCCAGTGAAGGCAGCAGCTGCTACAATACACAAGCTTGAAACCAAAGTCTAAAGAAATGTGGAAATAGAGAAGAAACAAAGAGAAAGTTCCTCAAACACCTATTGCTGATTGGCAATGACTTGGGCTTCCACTGGCAACTCTGGCATGATGAACAGGGATGGGATATAAATAGGAAATTCCTTTTCACCTTCGTAAGGTAGAGCTGCTGTGCTGGTCATTGAGAACAAACCCAGAGAGTAAGTTCTATTTATTTATATTTCAAATCACAACATGCACCACACAGCATTAAATAACAACTCCTTACTCCAAACCTTCACCACTCCAAAGTGTTTGCACCATAGATAAGAGAACATCAGTAATCTGCAGCAAAGTACACCCTGTTTCCAGATAAAGCAAGATGTATTTGTTCTACTTAATTCTGCTTTGTGCAGTCCAGATAACGCACGTTTTGAGATGCAATTATGAAATGCCAGCATTTAAAATCAATCTATGATACAACTTAATATAACAGTCAAGGGGGGGAAACGCAGTTGTCAAATATACTATTACATGGTACAGCAGAGCTCCAAGATGCTGCTTATACCTGAATACTCATGTGGAACAAAATTAAGACCTAAGAAAAGCCACATAAAAACCTCATTAAGGTTATTAGGGCCACTAGAAGAGCTCCAAGTGTAGGTGCCACAAAGCAGGTGGATTTAAGTCACAACTGCTAGGCTCTTTGCTGCTTTCAGTACAAACGCTGCAGCCTCGACACTCCACACATAAACAGCCTTAAAGGGACAAGCAACACAAGCAAAACATGTCAACCAAATGAGCTTCTGCAAAGCATCATCTGCAGAGGTTTCCTGGGTTTATGTTCTTTGCTTTGACTGAGTGGTAAACTGCAAAAAGGAGGATGCATGTTTTGGGTACAGAGATCCTACAATCTCTGTTCACTGATCTCACCCCATTCCCCAGCTGCCCGAATCAGCTCTGAGATTGGGATGATGCTAAAATATTGTCCTGTCCCCTTGCACCATACAAAGTGACCCCAGAAACTGTGCTTTTCCCATGGAAATGAAAGCCTGCCCTCTGATCCTACCTGCTCCCAATGCTTACAACAGGCAGCACACCTGAGGCCTCTCGAGAGGACTTTCTCTCATGGGTAACTTCACATCCTGACCGCTCCCACCCTGTGATTACGCTGACCCAGAAACCAAAACCTACAAATGGCCATCCTGGGCATATCAAAGACATGCACAGCCTGGGAATAATGCAGAAAAAAGTCACAATTCCAGCTGACAGATGAACAGCTCCTTGCTTGAGGGCACCATGTGATGAACCACGCAAGCTTTGGCCTCTTCTGCCCACTGACACTGAAGGTTGTGAAGGGAAATCGATATTATTACTAGACACAACCAAAATGACAATATCATGCAACACCTGCAGCTGATCTTTACTTTTCAGTCCCTGAAAAGACTTTTTTGTCACAACTCCCTTATATCTAAGAGGAATTTAGCAAGACTGCTGCTCTGATTCTCTCTGCAGCCAGGATGTGTCACGAAAGTGAGGAAGCTCCCTTAAAATAATCCTGGTTCATTCACCTCGCATGCAAGTGACCCCACTTCCTTCCACTCAATCCACCTGCAACCTGGCTTCTCTGGAACAGCATGGAACAGCACACAGCCTCGGCTGTTTCACAGACTGGTTTGAGTGGGGAGGGACCTTAAAGACCATCCAGTCCCAACCCCTGCCAGGGGCACGGATGTTATTCCCCAGGGCTGGGTTTCCACCCCTCCTGGCCTATCACTGTCACTTAGGCTTTAATCCAGATAAACTTCCTGATTTCCTGAGCTGAAGATAGAAAGTTAGAGCGAAGAAACAGCTTTGTTCTCACCTTAGGCAAGAGAAAATACCCAGCCAAACCTCAGCTATGCCACACGTCCCCTGCAAGATGACAAAGGATGGCTCTGCAGTGCACCAGAGAGGGCCAAGGCCTCGAGCTGGACAAGACCCATTTTCTTTGAGGAACCCACTGGAGAAACCAACACAGGCAGAAAGTTCAGGACCTCACACTATGACACCAGTGGCAATGAGGGCAGTACCTAAACTAAGTGATCAAAGGGTGAGGTTTAGTGCCTCACCAGATGTTTCTGAGAATCATGGAACATCCTGAGCTGGAAGGGTCCCACAAGGATCATCCAGTTCAACCCCTGGCTCTGCACAGACCCCCAACAATCCCACTCTGTGAATCCCTGGAGCGGTGTCCAAACGCTCCTGGAGCTCTGGCAGCCTTGGGAATGTCACCATTCCTTGGGGAGCCTGGGCAGTGCCCAGCACCCTCTGGGGGAAGAACCCTTCCTCATATCCAACGTAAACCCCCCGGCATAGCTCCAGCTGTAACCTGGGTCCTGTCCCTGTCACAGGGAAGAGACTGGAGCTGTGCCTCCACTGCCCCTTGGGAGGAAGCCAAATACAAAAGTAGGAGAAGTCCCTCCATCAATACCAGCTCAATGTTTTTACTGACATATCTGAGCTGTATTTTGGGGGACAACCATCAGTGCTGTAGCAGAATCCCCTCGCTCTGATTTGTGAGGCTTTGTCACAACATGTCCACTATGGGATGTGTTAAGGGGATGAAGTTGCAAGTACCAAACTGGAGCAGATCTGCTCTGTCCAATGGCATTTGGATCGGGCTGCCTTCAGAACCTTGGTGCAGACAACCTGGGGAGCAGCACATCCCAAACCCCACCTAAAAATAACTGCATTCCAGGAGCGACAGGCAATTCTAACTCCATTACTCAATCTTGATTAAATCTAACGTTCAGTATATTTCTTAATCAACTCGCCTCAAGTGACTACCTTAAGGTTAATCTCTCAAAGCCTTTTTCAGGGGAGGGAAGATTCTTCCACCATCTGAACACACCAAGGAGCAGGTAGAACACGAAAATGATTATCCACAAAGCTTGTTCTTTCCAAAAATATTTGGCAAAGCACTGGGGGTTTTTTTGTCTGTTTCATATAAACACGATGTAAAATGAAGTTAAAACAAAGTCTCAAAAATGCCCTTCAGCATTTAAAAAGGATTCAGACTCAGAGGAAAGAAAGCATCTTGAACAAGGCATTTCGCAGCATGGTGCAGCAAAGAAAAACGTCCTTTGGTTACTTTTAACTGCATTTATTTTTGCCATTAACTACAATAGGAGAGAAAATAAATTCAGCACCTAACAGAGAGAGATATCTTTACACTGCTTTCCTTAATGAAGTTCTCCTACAGCAGCCTCTGGCTCCCAAGCATTTGGTAAGTGTTAAAAACCATATTTATGTATGGAACAGTTCAGCAGGCAAATGGGATGCCAGCTCCCAGATCCCCGAGCACACATGGAGGCACCTCTGCACACTGCAAACCTCCCTCTGGAGACGATGGAATGCAAACGGGCTGCCAAAAACTCTCCAGCTGCTGCTCAGGAAGGCATTTCTGTCCCAGCTGATAACACCCCTCACAAAGCCAACCACACCCACCCCCTGGCCGGGCAGCTCAAAAGTCCTCCCTGACCTGCAACAGCAAAAAGATCCTTGCTTGAAACAGTTAAACATGGAAATGACAGAATCCCAGAATCCCAGGATGGTTTGGATGAGAAGGGACCTTAGAGCTCATCTCATTCCAACCCCTGCTGTGGGCAGGGACACCTTCCACTGTCCCAGGTTGCTCCAAGCCCCGTCCAACCTGGTTTGGACACTTCCAGGGATCCAGGGGCAGCCACAGCTTCTCTGGACATTGCAGAAGGGTTGGAAGAAGAGACGTACTGGGAAAAATTCCTGGGTCACTTTTTCAAGCAAAGTCACCAACCAAACTAATTGCAACCATCCCTGGGGAAGATGGAAGATGCTTATCCCAGATGGGAGGCAGCTCTAAGGTGGTCAGAACCATCACTCTCAGAGAATGAGGAGGAGTCTTCAGAGTGAAGAAATTACAATGTTCAACAAATGAGGGAAAAGCAAGAATCTCTAATAGCAGATATGCATTCAAAGAAAAACATCACACCCATGACATTCCCAAGCAGTGGCCAAGGAGAAGCCTAGGGGGACAGAGGCAAATCTGACACCAGGCAATGTCAGAGCCAGAACTTGTGATGATTGTTTTATTTTCCTTTATTGCATTTCCAAGCAGAAAAAAATAGTAACAGTAGTAGTCTCACACTGAACAGCAGCTACACAAGGCTAAGACTGAGCAAACCTCCTGGTAAATGCTGTAAAAATATCCAAAGCAAGGCTGTGAGCAAGCTGTCCTGATGGAGATGACAAGGAGTGACTGGGAGGAGACAGCCAGGGAGAACAAGGCTTTGATCTCCTGTCTGGCCAGACACACACACCAGCCTACTCCTTTCTGGAGTTACTTTGGCTTTTGGTCTGGTTCTTCAGCTGTTCTGTGCACCTTTGGTTGCATCAGATGCTTGTGCACATCTAGTCTGGCAGAAAAAAGAGGTTTTTTAAAATGCCACAGATCAGACAACACAGCTGAAGCCACACCCATCATCCACCTTTCCCATTCTGAAATGCAACTGTAGATACAAGAGCTATGTTCAAATACTCCTGTATTTCAGTCATTCAGCTTAAAACAATTCACATCAAACAGCCAACCAGGCACTATCTCACACAAACTGAATCACAATGCAATGAAAACAAAGGTCCCCAAATTCAGTGTAGCTGTCCCCTGACCAGCAGCTGGAACAGCAGTTTCTGGCCTGATACCAACTCAGGGAGAGACTCTGACTTGCTCAGCCCTTGTCCGTGTGCTGCTTTGAGGCAACCTGATAAACACGCTCTGGGTCTGGGCTGCCAAGTGTGGAGCCACTGGGGACAGAGGACACAGACTGGGAAACACTCCAGTCCCGATAGCCTCACCAGGGAGAGAAAATCAGGATTGTTTGGGAATCGTTTCCTTCAGAGGAGTACCTTAACAGACACACACGGAGTTACTTCTACACCGAGTTTGCCCTGCACACCCATAACCAGGTAAGAGCATTAAAACCCCAAGAGCCAAAGCAGACAGCGCCAGGTCACATAACTAAAAAGGCACAAACAGAGGAAGGCAGGGCAGAAGGGAAAGGATCTCACTGCAGAGAAAGGTTCCCAGCTCTTATCCAGCCCTTATTCAGCTTACAGCCTGGAATAAACTTCTGTGTGGGTATGCCAGCCTACCTTCCCTCACGCTGAATGCACAAAGTAAAACCTCCCATCTCTGGCCCTCCTTCAGCACCAGCAGCTACTGCAGCTGGGGGCACCTTGTTACAGCTCTGGAGAAGGAAGTTCCCACCCAGACACGAGCGCTGCAGCGCTCGTTCGTGGCAATTTCCACCCAGGAGTCTCAACTTCTGTAAAGTACTAAAAACCAGCTGAGTTTTCCATTCCTGTGCATGCCATTAACACAGAACTGCCCCTGCTCACTCACCTCAAACTCCGTGCCCTAAAATCACAAATAAATCACTCCAGCCTACCAGGCTACACCCCCCACATGCCTCTTGTGTCCCGGGGGTTGGGGACCCTGCAGCAGCATCCATCTCTTCCTGAGCCAGGCTCTCCATCTGTATGATAAGCAGGAATATCAAACAGCCGGGTATTTTACTGTCTCATTCACTCAGCTGCATTTCCTGTGGAGTCTCCAGTACTTCACGCTGTGACCTCGTGAGGAAATGCAATGCTCTGCTGGTCACTCTGTTGTGGTGACAGCAGAGTTGTCACCCAGAGTGATGGTCCTCCCATCAGCTAAGCAAGGAATTCTAGAAGGATGATTCTCCAGAGTGTTGATGCTCATTTCCACTCCCAGTTCTGTAACGCCTCGTGATTTCCCCCCCCATAATCTTTATTTCAGCAGTTTATCAAAGTGAAATGAAATCCTAAGTACCTTCTTGCCACATGTGGCGCTTATGACTTCCCCTGAGTTAAAATCCTGTGTCATACAAAATGAAATCCTGGAAAAGCTGGCATCCAGGGAGGGTAGTACAACACATCTTACGCTGCTGTACAAAAGCCAAAGTTCACAGGGGGATGTAGGTTGGATGGGAGCCCTGGGTCTCCTCAGTTCAATCCCCTGCACCTCCAAAACCTCCCTCATAAGGCATCTCAGGTGCACACTTCACACACACCTCCACAGGGGAATCCAAGAAAGAGTAACAGCAATGATATATTCACCCCAGCAGCATCTGAAGATCAGCAGTAAATTAGTCCCTGAGCATTTCCCATTTAATGAAATCCTGGTTTACTTCCATTGGCTCTGCCTGTTGGATCCAAGGCCAGGTCAGATGGGGCTTGGAGCAGCCTGGTCAAGTGCAGGTGTCCCTGCCCATGCCAAGGGCTGGAACAGGATGAGCTTTGGGGTCCCTCCCAACCCAAACCGTTCTGGGATTCTACAAATTCAGGCCCCGAGCAGGGATAAAACACAGAGGGAAGGCTGCAGCTGCTGCAGTGCTCTCTGAAGTGATGCCACACAGCTGAACCATCACACAGGCAGCAGTTGGTGAGGATGTGCCTGATGCTCTACCCCAGATGGGAAAGAAATGGGAACTTCAGGACCTGTCCCTGCCTGGTTGCTCAGGCCTATGTGCACCAACAGCACAACCCACGCCCCACCACAGGCATGACGGTTCCTTTCCTGGTGAGGATAAACCCCACCTGTGCTGATTTCAGACTGCAGTATCTCCACAGTCACAGCTGGGCTTTAAGACTGAACTTTCCACCTACAAACACTGCCCAGACACTTGGATTTCACCACCACCACGGCCACAAGTGCCATCACCACCTAAATCATGGACAGAGAAGCTCTGAGGGCTGTGCTGGTGACCAGTGCTATTTTAGCAGCCTTCTTTCAAATTAACCATGGTTAAGACAAACACTGTGGATGGGAGAAAGGAAAGAATAAGAGAAGTATTTTTCCCTTAAATGTTGATATTTTGGAACACTGCAGAACAGGAATAGACCAAATCAAACATTTCTGATTATCCCTAGCACCTCTGACACTATCAGGGGCTGAAGCGCAATTTGGTTCACCAAACTGGTTGAAACACACTTCATCTTCTTCCCTTTTCCCCACACTCCAGAGACATTTTGGACCCACTTGCAGCCAGTGTGCATGACACAGATCTTTTCTCTCCCATTCCTAAGCAAAACCACCATCTTAAGCACAGCATCATAAATGCAAGAATGGAGCCAGACCACAAGAAAAAGCAATCCAAGCCTGAGGAGTGAATTGTCCTCCTTTGAGGGAGTATTTGCAACCCTCTCCTGCCGGTGGTGGAAGTTCAGCAGACTTCTCCAAGAGCTTCCAAACCATCAGTGACCTTTAGGAGTTTTAGCTCAACCAGCGAGGCCTCAGACTCCCTGATGGAGACCAAGACTTATCCCTGCTTTCAACATTTCCAAGCCTGGCTGCATTTTTTCCCCAAAAACTCCTTTCAAACAACAAGACAGAGCTGACCTGACAATAGAAACGCAGTTCTCCCCACTCTCTGTGTCTGTCCCACTCCCTTGTTTTACTGCTGTGCTCCCGCTCCTTTCTCCACGCCCTTCCCAGGTTGATTAATACTCATCCTGGACGATCAGATGTCTGGTAATTCAAGCTTTTACAGTGCTCCACGCCACAACTCTCTGTAAGGCTCACACATTTCACCAGAAAGCTTTTTGCTGACTCTTCCCACTCCTGACACCCCGAGCATTCAATAAGACATTCTGGACAGAGGTCTCAGCTATAAAACTCTCATGTTCTTCGGCTGCCAGGATAGAAATTTGGTGACAGTACAATTCATTCATTTATTTAATGATCTTAACATCAGCCTGAGTGGATAAAGTGTGCTTTGGCTGCAGCAAGGCAGGGATGGGGCTGTGCCAAGGGCCAATTGTTTCGGTGAATGCTGGCAATGCCAGGTACTGCTGCCACTGCAATGGCACGGGGTGGTTTGGGGGAAAGTGGGAATCGTCTCAAGTTAAACGTGCTGCACAACCTCACAACCAAACATCAAAATACAAAGGAGTTTATTTGTGCAGATGAACTTTTTCAAAATTAAAAAAGTCTTTTGGAAATGTAATCAATAAAGTTAAGGCAAACAGCTTAAACTCATGGAAACTTAGGCTTTGTGGTATTTGCGTATCATCAAAAATTAGGTCTTTTTTTCTTTTTGAAGAGGCAGACATAAAGGCACTTTGAAATCGACTTTAAAACACAACACTGAAGGAAAACATAAAACTCAAGTTGGACAGGTTGACAGCTGAATTATTTGCATTCACAACTCTAAAATATGAAACACAGAGTCCAGAAAAGCTGAGTATTTGGATAGAGACCATCCAGCGACAAGTATCTATAACTGTGTGAGCACTGGTGACACAAATTGAAGCTGGTTTTATATTATACAGCAAGTGGAACTCAAGATGTCTCACCAGCTCAAGAAATACTACATCCAAAAGCACCTTCCACACATGCCTTGCCATGCTAAAGCTGCTGAAATCCCCCTCCCAGCACAATCCAGAGTTCGAGGTGCACCGTGAACTTCACATTGAAAGTCACAATAAACAGGCTTTAAATTATTTTTTTGTTTCATTTCCTGAATTCCCCCTAAATAAGCGGTATAGGTTGCTCACCCTCAGCTACAAGAACCCTGCTGAGTTCCCTTTCCAATAAAATACATTGAGTCAGCCCAATGATTCAGCTGCACATTGCAAAACACAGTCTCCAGTGTGGAGCCTGTACATCACCCCAAACAGGAATTCAAGACTTCCAGGAAGTTTTCAGGCCAGCCTGAATTTCACATCAGACCTGATGGTTCTGTGGAAGATCTCGTGGCAGCCCCAGGACAGAAGGGCTGGGCCTCACCACTCAGTGGAAATGCACTTTTTTTTTTCTAGAAAGGTCCTTTTCTCAGGATGTTTAGGAGACTTCCCAAGACAACAGTTGACTAAAAAACCAAAGCTGAAAGTAGCATCATGAAAAAAATCTTTCCCTTTGGTGCACACAGGAAGAGTCTCTTGCTTAGTCTGAAAGACCAAAGACTTCTCTCATTTTTGCCTTTTGGCAAGAGAGCAAAATAAACCCAGAAAATGCCAGTTTCAAGGCACAGTAACTTCCATGACTTATTAATAACACATAAAAGAGGGAAATCTGTTTTCAGATCACCATTAGCAAAGCCATAGCATCAGCTCAAATGGATTTTCACCCATCACCAGTGACACAGACACTGCAATCAGACTCCTCTGACTCCTCTGAGTAACTCAGTAACTCACAGTCACCCTCACATGTAAATCAAACCTAAACACACAATCATCGTCTGGCAACCCCAAACAGAGCAGCCCTGCAATGTTTATTTGTTTCTACCTTCCAAAAGCTTTCCAAACTCAGGAAATCTGTGTTATTTAAGACCTTTAACTGCATTAACTCCTCCTTGATTGGTGTTTTCACAGCACCAAGTGCAAACTCCAAGGCTGGTAGGGAGATTTCTCTTCCCACCATATTCAGTCCCCTCCCCTTCTAAAAGCAGGGATGGTCTTTGTGCTTCCAACTTTTACAGCTATTCCTGTACGGACACTCTTACTCCAGAGCATGGGAGTCTCATTCCTGCTGAGCTCAAGCACTTGGAAAGGAGCAGCTGCTCGCTGCACCTCGACAAGTCCTAACCCATTTCAACACTTCACTGACGGATCTGGAGAGCGCTACCGGGATCGGTCGAGGACGGGATAAGTTTTTCTTCCAAGACACTTCTGGAAGCCACTTGGGTTTTTTCTTCAAGCCTATCTAAAGCTCTAGAAATATTTTAACGCTCATGTAGATAAAGGAAACACAAAGGTGTTACAACCAACAACCGAAACATCTTCTTTTTGGCGGCAGAATTGATTTAAACCTGATACAATCTCGGTGTGGGGAAACTTGTCTTTTTCTCTCCACCTCAACTACACAGCAAACAAAGGTAAAAACAACTCCTCAGGTACAATCGAAACACAGAGCATGTAATTTTCCTTTCAGGAAAGAAAAAAAATAATCATGCTGTCCCATTAACCTAGTTACATGCCCAGTAGCAATTTGACTCAAGTCCCATCAGCAACAGCATGCCATCACCTATTTGAAAAAGAGGGATCGCGCCCTGGGACACCTTCCAAAGGTAAAGAAGAAACCATAGGAATAACATGCACCAGAAAATTTCACTAGCCTAAAAGCTGATTTTGCTCTCCTCCCTTTGATCCTTTTCTTTTTTAAGAACACATTCTATTTTCTTCTTCCAGCTGTTCCTATTTGGGAGGCAAAAGAGAGTCCAGGTTTGGGAAGGAAAGCTTCAAGCACAGAGAAGTGCTTGAAATTGCAGCAAGTGTGAAACACAGCACCATGAGAGAGTCCCATCAACTGGGTTCCCTTAAAAAACAAGAAGAAAAATTAGTTCCCCTGGTTCCTCCAGACCACGGGGCACACGACTCCTCCCCCCACATGTTCAAGCCTTGGAACAAACATCAGTTTTCTCTTCCCCATTCATTCCAGAAAAGCTTTTGCAATTGCCAGCAGCCATTCAAGTCACAGATAAAGTTTCCTACCAAAGTAATGCCTGTAAAACAGTGATACTGCCCATCTGTAATTCCCCAGAGTAAAAATTCCAGCAACTCTAATCATATTAGCGGATTTACACACAACTAAACTTGACAGTTGACTAGCCCTGAAATTGCTGGATTAGGAGAAAAAGAAAATATAGGTTACCTCTGCCTTCTAAAGGGAGATCTTCACTGCTAACTCCTACTACCAAACAAAAGTGGAGCAAATGCATCAGCTCAACACATCCCAATGTTTGCTAATGACACGGAAAAGCCTTTCAGCCTGAAAATGATGGACAAAATCCATTCGCACACAGATAAAAACCCTTCTACATCCCAACATCTGAAAGGGAAGTTATTTGTTCTGAGTCTCCTGTTACTCTCTCAACAACTTCTTACACAAACTCTGCTCCCAAATCAGAGCTGCTCATTAAATACACACATATTTAAATGGATAAAGTAACCTTCTCCCACAGACTTCTGCCAGAGAACATACACAGTCATGTCCTTGGATGTGAGGAGAAAATAAGCCATTTGAAATCACATTTTTGGAATGGTTTGCTCCAAGAGATTTCACCACAAAAATCTTACAAAGCTGGTAAAGTGACATATCTGCGCTCTAACATGATTAGCTTTTGTCATTAAATAAATTAAAGCTATTGCTGCTTGAAAGAACACCAAGATGTGCCAAGGCCGGGGAACATCAACAGAGGAGATGGCAGAGAGGGCTAAAGACACTTAATTTTTTGGCAACATGCTCCCCAATCCGTGCCCATTCCTCCCCTGCAGAGGATCCACCACCACGGAGCAGAAGGGAAAGTCTCTTTTCCAAGCTCTTCTCCTGCTGCTCCAACCCTCCCAAGATGTTTGATCTCCACAGCTTCAACACTTTTAAACAGAAACACTTCCCAGGCAACACCTCTGCCCCTTCTTCTCCTTCATCCAGCTGAGATCTCAGAATGTTCCCTCCTCAACTCAAAAACACCGAGAGCAAGGGACACCTCTGATCTCAGCCTGGGGAGGTCCCTCCTTCCCACCTCTTGCCACTCCTTCGTTTTCGGGGCCGTAATGCTCCCAACACATCTGCAAGAGGATCTCCAGCTGCTCCGGTCGATGTCAGAGCCATACAGGGAGGGCTTCGCACAAGAGCCACGATCACGCTCTTCACACTGACTTTTGTGCCCAAGCAGCTTCCAAATGCCTTGTCCTCAACTTCAAAGTCACCAACAGACAAACCCCAGAGAGCACAGAGCTGCTCCATCACGTAGTCTGGGAAACCACCACTCGAAACGCAAGTAAGGGAGGGGAGATGGCACTGGCTCCAAACTTCCAGAGGGGATCACGGCAACCCCGAGACCCCGAACCTTCGGCGCACGCTGCAGATTCTCTCCTGGGAAAAATTATTGGGCGCTTGCTCCTCCAGTTCAACTCTTTGTTCACGGAGAGACAACAGAGAACCCCACGCACACAAATCCTCAAGAATCTTGATTTAACCAGATCTCCAAGGCAGGCCTGCTCCGGCCTGGCCTGCATCCTGACACCGGGCAAGCACTGCCAGGAACTCACCCCGACTTCTCACACAGCCTCACACATTCCTGAACGCCATCCTGCATTTCTTGCTGTCCTCCTGGGCTTTTGGGAAGCTGCTTGCATCCAGAAGATGCCACCCAACACAGCAGGAACCAGCACACCACTTCCTGAAAGGGACTACAGCACAGTTAGCTGAACAATGCAGGAGAAACTAAAACTAAATTACTGAGGCAACATTAGCAAAACACACATTTCCTTGCACAGCAATAATGGAATTCACACAGAAATCAGTCCCCCAAACTCTGATCCTTCCTCTCTGCTTCTCAGAAATGGAATTAACAAGGAGGAAGAAGAGAAAAAAAAATTAGTACCAGTCTGTTGACACCCACCCTGAGCCTGCCACGACCTGCAATACCCTGAGGAACACCCAGTTTTTCAGAGATGCCCAAACCCACACAGAAGCAGCCACGGGGACAGATTAAAGCCAAGCTTACTGGTGCCTGCACATCAACAACCAGGAACTCCCTCCAAATGTGAGGAAGTTGGGAAAAGAAACGAAACCCCACCGATAGCAGCCCCAAGTTGCAGACAGCTCTGATTTGGCTCTGACTGAACAGTGTCACATTAACCAGCAGCTGGGGGACCTCACCCCAGGTGCCATCCATCAACCTGGCTGTCCCTTACAGGCCAAGGTTTGCCCATGTCTGGGCCAGGAAGAAACTGGTGACCTGATTATATTGATCCACAAAATTTATTCACAGCATCGGGACTCTTGAAAGAGCAGTTTAATGACAAAAAATACTTCACTGCTAAGAGGGAGAGTAAAGACCAGGCTGCAGTGTGACACGTGTCACAAGTGCCACCGAGGTAAAACCACCAAGGCCCACAGTGCACTTGCAGCACCTTTGTTCCTGCACATTTTTATGGAAGAAGTCTCACTCCAGACTTCACTGAAACTTCTCCTGCAGAGGCAGTCTGGGAGTCAAAGCCGAGGAAGGCAGATTTGGATTAATTTTTAATAATATCCCTTCTGTGTGTCATTTCTCCCTCTCTTGTCCTTTCCTCCCAAATAAGGGTCAGAATGCAACTGAAGGATTTATTCATACTGACAACTTTTGAGCACAATTTCTGCCTGAAATCAGGTCTCGCTGAATACTCACCAATACCAGAGCCACAAAATTATCCCAACTTACTTTTACACAGGAAATTTAACTTCTTAAAAGCCACTGTGTTAAGGAAATTTCTCACAACTTTGTCCTGTCTTACAGCAGCTCCAATAACTTCCTATTTAGCAGGCAACAGAATGAATTTCACATCCAGACATTTCTGCTCTTCCTGTCCATCACTTTCCAGATTCTCTTTCTCTCAAAAAAATATTATTTTCTAAAAAAATCCTCCTCTCCCTGCATTTTAATTTTCCCTCTCTCATGCCTTGCTACATGCACATGCTGAACACTTCTCTCTCACACAATTCTTATTTTTTTTCCAATTACACAGACATTGTTTAATTTCATGATACAGTAAGTCTGCAGGTACATATACATACATATACTTACAATACACAGGTATTTCCTAAGTTACAAAGTTCACCACTAAGAAACTGTTTCGGTTTAAAAAGCCCAAGTCAGAGAAACCTGCAACTCTTATCTGCTGTGAGGTAACAGTGGCTCAGCAGTTGTATCAAAACAGAGAGGAAAAAAAGAAACCAAAGAGGGATAAAAATAAGGCTGAACTCAGATGACCCCCTGCACTCCAGCAAATCAGGGATGAACTCTGCTCCCCGAGCCTCACTCACAGCAGCACTGAGAGGTAACAGCTTTTGTTTATAATCAAACACAGGTTTTGGTGGAGGATAAAGCCAGCCAGGGCACCTGAATAAGCTTCACCAGGACACCTGAATAAGCATCTAAAATAAAGTGTTTGTATATATTCCAAGCACAGATCAGTAGCTCAGGAGTTAAGGAGAGATATCGGTCAAACACAGTATTTTCAAAACAGGCATGTCTAGAAATAAAAATGAAACTGTGTCATTTTAACCTCCCCACTTTTATAACACCAACTTGTCATATCCATCTCACACTTATCCCTCCCTCTGTCCCTCCTGCTCACAGTGTCCAGTCGGGTCCCCAGGATGGGACACCCTGTCACAGCAGCCCCAGCTCCTCCAGGAGCTTCTCCAGTCTTCCCAAGCCCTTCTGGTTTTAGGCTGTGCTCAGAGTAACCCCAAACTTCATCCCTCCTGTGCTTCATGACAACACTCACCAAAAGCAACAGCCACAAGAGCACAGCCCCTGGTCCGACCCACCACCAGGCTCCCCTCAGCAACACCTGAGGAAGTACCTCAGGAACAAAGTGCTTTGCAAAGCCCAGTACAACCCCAGAGCCAGGCAAACTTCAGCCTTCAACTGCCAAGGCACCCAAGTGCCACATTCCGCGATAAAAAAGCCCCTGCCCAGACAAACCAGCACCTTGCTGGGAAGGTCAGCTGGGCACAGCCTGTGCACGCTGGCCAGCATTCCCCCTCCAACTCTTGGCACATCCCTCAAAACTGAAGAAAATTTTCCCTGAGCAACAGTTTTACCTGCCCACCACCCCACTGGCTCTACTGACAGCACCTTCCCACTTTTTTTATTCCTAAAGCACCCACTGGAATTACGGAATAGCACAAACCAGGCACAAACCACCCAGCAGAGAAAGTCCACGGGTTTTCACTTGACCCAAACAAATCTGTAACGTCAACAGTCTCATGATTTAAGCAATGAATTTGTTGTCATGGCAGGGGTGATTCTTGCCGGAAGCTCAATAAAACAATGGACCTAAACTGATTATAAAAGGGCTGGGTTTTCCCACCTCCAAAATGAAAGTGAGAGCAGGAAAATGCTCACACACAGGGAACAGTTCTGAGAGCACAGGCAGCACGGCACAGTCCTCGGCACGAAAACCACCCTGCACTTCCACTTTAAAATCCAACTCACCGCCAAACATCAATAGGAAAACACACTCCCGACTATCCCTGCACCATTCCCGGATAACACAGCACGGAGATATTTCACAAAGTGTGTTTTTCACTTCTTAGTCCCCCCAAAACTCCAGGAAGGGAGGGAAGAGAACAGCCAGTTTGCCACGGGATGCTGTCGGACGCTGGAAACAAAACCTCAGGCCGGCAGGCACTTTCCTGCTGATCCCTGCAGTATTTCCCTCCTGACTCGGGGCCTACTCGCAGCACAGAACCGAAGACCTTTAAAAAACACTCGCAGCCCCCGCCGGCCTCTCTTTGTAGCAGCGGCCGCTTCGCTGGGGGGATTTTGGGGAGTGGGAGCCCTCCTCCCCATCCCGCGTGGCCTGGCAGAGAAAGCTGCTCAGTGAGATGTTCCATCTGAGATTTATTCCCACCAGCCAAGTACGAAAAATTAAATAAAATAAAATAAATCACATGAAAATCGTCCCCAGCTGGAAATAAAAAAACTGGGTTTAAATTCGCCTGGAAAAACAACAAAACCAAAGCACTTACCTGGGCAGGACCAGAGGCAAAACTGAAAAACGATTTATAATTAAAAGTTTACCCTTGGGGTCACCGCTGCTTTGGGGGATGGGGAAAAGGGACCCCCTGGCAAGGGCTGAAGCCCCACACCAGCCCGTGGGGGGGTGGGCGGCCCCCCTTTCCCCCACCATCCCAGCAGGTGCAGCCCCCCTTTACAGGGGGCCCCACACACAAACACACACACAAAAAAGAGCCGGGAGCCCTTCAACAACCCCCACCTCACACACGCCCCGGGCTCCGGGGGGCCCCGCGACCC
>VZTJ01004095.1:86375-96944 GCA_013397795.1 Orthonyx spaldingii | reverse complement strand
AAAAAAAAAAAAATATTATTTCCCCCCCCCCCCCCCCAAAAAAAATATATCTTAAAGTATTTTCCACCCTCGTGTGCGCATCTTTGGAGAGAAGGTGTATTGAGCCTGCCACTGTTGGGGGTTCCTTTTATCACCCCCAAAACAGAGGGGTTTTGCTGGGCACTGGGTCGGGCTGCAGTGCTGTGTGTGTAAATACAGGCAGTGCCCACAGACACATGTGCCTCGACACATGGCCCGGTCACGGTGGCAAAGAAGAGACCCCCAAACCAAAGTCATTTCACCAACAAGCGGGGGCATGAGGAGTTTTCACAGTGGATGAACCTCGGACAACGCCGGGGACGCAGACACCGCTCCGGCTGAAGAGTTGGGTTCTCCGTGGCATGGAGAAGTGGTTCGAGCCTCGAAGGACAGGGGAAGCCCAGCTGCTGGCAGAGGACGAAGCCGCTGGCTCCCTTGGGCACTCGCCCATCACCAGACCTCACACTTCTTGAGGGGGTTCATGGGGGAGCCCGGGGGGCAGCTGAAGTGCTCTGCGAACTCATGGGAGTTGGAGACGGTGCCGATGACGCGGAAACGCGAGGGGCTGTGGGGATCGGTGATGAGCCCCTCGTGCGAGCTCTCTGGTGTGCGGACTGAACACCACACCTGCAAATGGAGCACCAGGGGCCTCAGTACTGACACCCACCACCATGGGGCTGGCTCGATGCTGAATCCAACCTCTGCCTGCGTGATGGGCGCCAAAGCAGATTGAGCTTCAGCTTTGTTCTGCTTTGTAACCAGCACCACCCTAATCTCATTCTCCATCCACTACATCATCTCCGGGGGACTCAGTTTTGCCATCACACCCTGCCAACCCCATCTGGGCATGCTCCACCCCCAAAAACCTGTGTGCCCACCCTCCCAAGGTCACCACATGACCTACCTGTGCGAAGCCAACGAAGAAGAGCTGGTAGTTGGTGAGGCCGAGAGTTGGCAGTGTCTCTTCATCCCCATTCTTTTTCAGCCAGTTTTGATATGCCTGAAGACCAGGGAGCACAGTAGGCTCAGGTGACAACACAAATCCCACCGCACCCTGTCCCCCTTTGATGTCCCCAGCCCTGTGCTCCTACCCGGTAGGCGGCCTTGAGGCCCCCATTGTCAGCAATGTTCTCCCCGAGGGTGTGTTTGCCATTGACTGCCTCGCCGTTGACGGTGTAGTTGCCGTACTGCTCCACCATGCACGCTGTCTGACGCTTGAAGGCCTCCACCGAGGAGTTCTTCCACCAGGGACGCAGGTTGCCATCTTTGTCATATTCCCGGCCTGCAAAAACACCGTGGTTTCTTCATCTCATACTGGGCACCCTTCCAGCTGCCCACCCACCCGACCCTGGTCATACCTTGGTCATCAAAGGCATGTGTCAACTCATGGCCCACCACCACGCCAATCCCACCAAAATTCAGGGACCTGCAGGAGGGTAACGCAGAAGTCAAGAGAGCAGCCTCTGCTCCCCACAGCCATGAAACTCAGCCTCAGGTTTGGGTACAGGAGGAAAGCTGGGAATCCTGCTCTCTCTTGTTTTCCCATGGTTCTTACTTGGGGGATGCACGGGTGTAAAAGGGGGCCTGGAGGATGCCAGCAGGGAAGACAATCTCATTCTTGGTGGGAGAATAATACGCGTTGACCGTCGGAGGTGTCATGCTCCACCTGCAGGAACACAAACACGGCCAACATGGCAACACAAGCCATCACCAGCATTTGCTCCAACAACATCCACTTTTGTTGCAAAGCCGTTGTTCTAAATTTATCTCGCCAAAACCAGCACAGGCCGGTGGACACCAAATCCCAGTGCTCCAGATATGCTGATATTCCCCACTGAGTACAACAGGGAAGTGGAGCAGAGGACTTACTGGTCCCGGTTTGGTGGTTTCCGGAGCTGGTCAGCCGTCACCCTGGCTGAGAAGTTGTAAAACTGCATGACGTTTTCAAAGTAGAGGTCAGAAACAGCCTCGTACTGCAAAAGAACAAGGTGTCAGTGGTGCGTGGTGATCGCCCAGCCCAATTCCTCCCTCCACGTCACATCTGAGCCTCCAGAGCCGGCACAGTTATGGCTTCTCCTGTTTCTCCTCCTCTCCAACATCTGTGGAGTCTCTGGAGGGCAATGAATCACCATTACGGAAAACGGCTCCTCCTTTTCCCAGGCAGGGATCCAAAGAGCCCCAGCCACCCCAAGACTGCCCACAGTTCTCTGGGAGGTCCCTAGAGAAGGGCCAAGGACATCAGTGAGACCCTTCTGGAGGAAACCTGGGGTTCAAGGCTGCCCCAAGGCCATAGTGATACGGGCACATCCTGTACACCCTACAGAAGACCCAGGGGATGTATCTGACCAACTCACGTCATTAAAGACTTTATCCAGCTCCTTGGGGTCCATGATGAACTTGGGGTAGCCGATCATGTTGTAGATGGCATCTGCCTGGAGGGTGACAAGGACCAGAGTGCTTTCGGTGCCAGAGATGGAAGGACAGGCTCGCCCAGCTCCACATCCTCCACCCTCACTCTCTCCCCAGCACAGCCATCAGTGCCTCACCTTCTCTTTGGCTGATTTCCTTGTCTCTTCATCCATCCACTGCAGGGTCTCCAGGCTTTCCTCGAAGGCAGTTTTAATCTCTGCAATCATTTCCTCCGCCTAGACAAAACAAGGCAGCATAGCGTCAGTCCAGAGAGCTGGCTTCCTGTCCCAGAGAGGTCAAGGACCTTCACACCACAGGGAGGAAGAGGCTGGGAGGCCAAGACAACACAGAGTGAAAAACCCGGCACAGGGAGATGCACAGTGAACACAAGGTGGACAGAGGAACATTGTCTGCCCTGACAGTTCCACCACTGTAGTGGCTTTCCCAGCACCAGGACTCGCACACTGCTGCCTTGGGGACGTACCACCTGCTTGCTGTCCTCAGCAAAGGTGGCCTTGACAAACATGGCCCCCAGGGCGAAGCCCAGGTTGTTGTCCGTGTCACTGATGCAAAACTTCCAGCGTGGGAGGCAGCTCTGCATGGGACAAGAGGAGGTCATCAGCAGTGGCACAGAACAAAGCCCTCTACATTCCCACCCCTTGCTCCACCTAGCCCATCCATCCCCCTGCCACCCCAAAAGCTGCCCCACATCTCTATTGTTTGGATGCCACATGACAAGGCCTTGACGTAAAAAGCTATCATCATTTTAATGGTGATTCGGGGGCACTGGGGACTCCACCCTCACCTTCTTTGTTCCATACATCACTTCCATGAATTTTTCCTCAGCGTCCCGGAAGCGCTGGTCAAGGAGCGGGCTGGTTTTCCGCACCAGGTTCCAGATCATGTAGTTGTTGAGGAGACTATGGCGAGAGGTGGTGAGTAGGCAGCAGCACATTCCTGCCCACCCTGGGTACCCGGGTGTCTGTACAGGCTGGGGTTTCTCACCACTTATCCGTGGCCAGGATGAGCTCAGAGACCTGCTCCAGGTACTCCTTGGCATAGACCACGACGGGCTCTGACTCATTGAGCTCCACAGGGTAGAAGACCGTGGAGAGGAAGGGCATCCAGTCCACAGCTGGTGCCAGCTCCTGAAAAAGCCACAGTGCTGCTATGGAGCCAAAAAACATCAGAGAGGGTAGCAGCTGCTTCTTGAGCTGGAATCGGCTGCATCAGTCCCCATTTGATGGATTCAGCTGATTTTGCAGAGACCAGTTCTCGTAACAGCAGCATCCTCGAAAGGTTGGAGGGGAGTAAACAATTTCCTCCCACAAAGGAAATGAAAGTGGGGTGGGTGTCAGAAATGTTGACACAGTCATTAAAGCCCCTTTGGGGACACCGGGAGGTGACCAGGCTGACGTCCAGGGACGTCAGTGCCAGGAGGACATAAGTGCTGCACTAGGACAGCTGCCAGCCCCAGGGGTGGTCCGGAGGCTGGGAAGAAGGGTCAGGGTGGGATTTCCCCAAGGAGGACATGGGCCAAGCTGCTGCACAAGACCTTCCCAGGCTGTGTCAGCTGGCGTCAGGATTCCCAGAGGAGCTGCGTCACCTCCACCCGTCCACCCCGCTTCCTAAACCACAGCAGAATGGGGAAGCTTGCCAGCTCCATCCGTACCTTTAGGTCTCCTGCTGTCATTTTATGGTAGATGACCTCCTCATCCCGGTGCTTCTCCTGTGGGATGGTGATGTTGGCCAAGGCTGTCTCAAAGTCCAAGATCTGCTGCATCTGCTGCCGTGTCAGCTTCTCATCGGTGCCTCCCAGGAACATCCCCAGCTGCACCATGTAGTTCAGGTACCCGGCGAGCACCTGGGTGGTCAGACAGGTGGGATCAGCACAGCAGGTGCCGCCCACCCACAGCATCCCCCCAGCCAACTGACACTTCCCCGATCCCCTCACCTTCTCATTCTCCGTCTTGTTCAGGTAGTAATCCCGCGATGGCAGGCCCAGCCCTGACTGATCCACCTGGATGACGTTGCTGTTGGAGTTCTTGGAGTCGGCGCTGACGTAGACGGAGAAGAAGGGCGAGGTGCGGTAATGCGCTGTCACCTCCCGCAGCGTCTCGTTGAAGTTGTCACCGGCGCAGGTACCCGTGATGTTCCAGCCACCCAGCTGGGGACAGACAGCAACCAACTTTTGGGTAAGAAACAGCCACCTGGAATTGCTTCAGTAACCCCTCAATATCCATCCTGGGGGGAAACATCTTGCAAGGGGTCTAAAAAGCCTCATTATAGGATTATAAATCCCTGCCTCTGCCTGCCTGCCCTCTTCTGCAGGAAGCACCAAGAATGGAGTCTGGAGGGTGCTGGGATTGCCCATGACTGAGCTTTTCCCCCCATTTTGCAGCGGGAAGATGACTTTTCCACAAGGACTGGGACGAACCTTTTGGATGAGCTCTGTGAGCGGGGTGGCACCCAGCTCCTCGATCTTGCTCTCGTTCATGCAGGCTTGGTAGTAGCGCTGTGCCTTGCGCTCCGCCTCGCTCGACACGTTGGCCGTGGTGTTTTCTGTGGGAGGTACCCAGGGAGAATCACAGGAGGCCCCAGGGATGGGCATCCACTGGAGCCAGAAGGATTCAGCCCCATTTTGAGCAAGGCTAGGCTCAAAAAATGAGCCAAGAATTGTCCCAAGAGTCCCCACCATGCCCCCAAGAGCATCCCATTGGCCCCAGCCCTTCCTGGCCTCTTGCCCCTCATCTCCTTTCCCACCCACAGCGACTGCTCCAATTCTTTGGGGACAAAAGATAAAGAAAGAAAAAACAAAAAGCATTTTCCCAGCAGCTCTGATATTTCCAGCATCATCCAGCTGCGGGTGCTGCCCTTGCCTCTGTGCTGGTGCCCCCCAGCCCTGTATTATTTATTCCTGCAAAAAGGAACAATAAACCCATTTTTCTCCTCTGCCTCCAAAACCTTCCTTTCATCTCCCCAGCTAAAATTCTGCTTCCCCAGAGGGTTTTCGGGTTTTTTTAATTTATTTTCCTGATGACACAGCTTGCACCTTTGGCTTCCCAGCTGTGTGGTTTTATTAACTAAAGGTCCCTCAGCTCCAAGGAATTCAAGGAAATGCCGAACGCGACCACTTGGCTGGAGGCCCAGTCCCTTCTCCTGGTAAAACCAGCGCCAGATTTCTGCGGGAAAATCCAGGGACGAAGCTGTTCCCGCGCCACCCCCTTTCTCTCAAAAGACAACTCTCTTCCCAAACCTTCTCTTTCCAGATAATCAGCCCTGGCGCAGTGGAAAGTGCTGATAAGGAGCCAGTTGTTTGCTCAAAGCTTGAACAAACCGTCCCCACCGGTTGCTCGGATAAGCTGCTCTGCCTCGGTGTTCGCACGCAGAGGCTGACCCCAGGATCCTCCCTTTGCTGGGGGAGTTTTGGCCCCCAAAAATGGCCATATTGGCAGCCGGACCCCCAAAAGGCTGCTCACAAAGGCTGAAAGCTATAGGAACAGGAAAAACATGTATCTTTGGGTGATACTGGGGAACTTCTGGCTCTGGATGCAGCCTGGAGTGCAAATCCTGAATTTCAGAGTTGCTGAGAATGCCACCACGGGGTTTACAGAGCAGAGGCCAGGACCCTCTTCCCTACTCGGCACCAAAGAATAGCAACACCACAGTCAAAAACCTCAGGACCATCTAGGAGAGCAAACACAGCCAGGATCTATTTCTCAATGTCCTCACACACATGTGTCACGGACCGGTTTGACACTGGATTTCAGTTCCAACCTCATATTTGCATGCGTATGTTTTTGGCACCCCTGGACCTAATGGGGCCCCTGAGCACTGCGGGGTCCCACCACTCGCACGCACTCACCCAGCAGGTGCTTCATGATGGCCTGGTTGTGCTCCCAGAGGTTGTTGAAGGTGCCCCAGCGTGAGTGACCGTCGGGGAGGGGGTTGGCCTTGATCCAGCCCCCGCAGGCATAGCTGAAGAAGTCCTCACAGGGATTGATGGTGCGGTCCAGCGAGCTGAGGATGGAGCTGGTGACGGAGATGCAGGCTTCCGACAGGCACACGGCGGGTGGCCCTGGGGGGCAGGCACGGCTTCAGCTCCTCTGCTGCAGCAGGATGAGCAGCACCACAGAGCATCCTGCCCTGCACTGAAGGATGCAGGCAAATACCCCACCTGGTGCCTGAGCATCCCACCGTTGTGCTTGCCTGCTCCAGGGCAAGCAATATGGACTGGCATCCTGACCTATGCCTGAGCATCCTGCCCAATCATCCCATCCCAGGGCAAGCATCTCATCTTATGCCCAAAGATCCTGCCCAGTGCCCAATCATCCACCCTGGGGTGAAGGATGCAGGGAAGCAGTCCATCCTGTGCTCAAGTATCAAGCTCCAAGATGAGGAATCGGAGGAACAAATTATCCTGCATCTGAGCATCTCGCTCTGGGGTTAAGGGGTGTAGGTGACCATCCTGTCTTGAGCCCAAAGATCCCACCCCACAACTGAACATCCTGTTTGATGCCCAAGAATCCTGTCCTGCAGTGAGGGATGCAGGTGAGCATCCCACCCTTACACCAAATATCCCATTCTGGGAACTCCCCAGCAACCCATCCCAGCCAAGCGGGCAGGATCCCTGCGCAGTTGTTTGCTCAAAGCTTGAACAAGCTGTCCTCTCCGGTTGCTCGGATAAGCTGCTCTGCCTCGGTGTTCGCACGCAGAGGCTGACCCCAGGATCCTCCCTTTGCTGGGGGAGTTTTGGCCCCCAAAATATGGCCAAAGGACTTACTGGCTCTGTACTGGAAGATGAGTCCCAGCAGACAGGCCACGAGCAGCACCGCCAGCACCCCCACCAGCACCACCAGCTGCTTCTCAGGGCGCGTCCGCTCAGCCCAGCAGCCCCGGCCGCTCCGCGAGCTGCGGAAGTTCACCTGCGGGAAGAGCAGCGTCGTCTCCCCGCTGGTAGAAAAACTCACTGACGCAGCCCCCATTTTGCTTCCTACAGCCAACGGCACGAATTTAGCCCCAGCAAGGGATCCGTCGTGGATCGGGCTGGGAAAGGCAGCAGCTGCCTTCCAGAAACCGGGCAGGAAGGGCGGCACAATGGCAGGAAAGGGAGCGGGACAAGCGTTTCGGAGGGCTCACCTGCTGTCCCGTGCCACCCTGAACCCCTCCTCGAGCACAGCGTAACCCCACGGCTGTCCCCGTCCCCACTGCCAGCACTGGGACAGGGTGGGGGCTGCATCGGGAAGTGCCTTAACAGGATACTCCCACTCAGCCGAAAAACATCCCCAGGAAACATCTCAGTGTGACGGCAAGTGGAGACGGCCCCGCCGGGAAAAGTAAAAACACATTTGGGGCAGAAACCACCATTCTAGAGACTGATGGAGCTGGAACTGGGGCCAGGACAGAGAGCATCTCTCCAGACCTGAACCTTTCCCAGTGAGGCCGGACATTGGCAGCTGTGGGGTTTTTTCTTGCCACCCTCGGCCCTCTTTAAGCTGCTTTCCCGCTGCTTGGGAAGGAATTAACCTAATCCCCTTTTGTGTGGGGACAGAACTCCCAAACACCCAGTGCTGCGATAACTGCTCACCCCAACCATGCTGGGAAGGGGTTTGGCCAGCAGAAAAACTGGGAGGTAGAGTGTTGAAAGAGTGGAGGCAGGATACAGCCCTGCTGGCTCCCCGTGCCAGGAGGGGAGCGAAGGGCAGCAGAGGCAGGAGCCAACACAGCTCTGCCTACACTGGACTTTACCCCCTGAACACTGGTCCCAGGTAGAAAACCCTTCTGCACCCCCTTTGTGGCTTGCCAGGACATAAAATCCCGTTTTTCCTCTCTAAAAGACACATGAAGCGATACCTGAAAGCCATTGGGGTATCCATCACCGTCACCCAGGGAGTCCAGGGGGTCCTCATCGTCCAGCGTCGCCCGCTTGTAAGTCGACATCTGCACAGGGAGATCGGCACCAGAGGTGCTCAGTTGAGCACGAGGATGAAGGACAAGGAAGGTTTACGCACCTTCTACAGCCACCTCCTCCTCCGGGGAGCAAAATCCCGAACGGCTCTGAGGTAGTAAAGCCCTACACAAACGCCGGAGGAAGGTTATGGAAAGCAAAGAGGGCCGGAGCCAAGAGCTGAGCAAAGCCCGAACCCGCCTCGCTTTCCCCCGGGGCCGGGTTGTGCAACCTCCCCTTCAGCCTGGAATAAAGCCGGATCCACCCCCGCCCTGCAGCGGGGAGAGCGACCCCCCTGTGCCAGGGAACCCCGGAGTGCCAGGCACCTGGGAAAGGCTGGCAGCGGAGAAAATGGCTTTTCACCCTGACACTACCGGCTCGCTGGCGCTCCACGCCCCGTCCGTGAACCCTGCACACCGTGCAACACCCGGAGAGCTCCCTGCGAGCACCCAAAGGCGACAGCTCCAGGAATTTCAGCTGTGGACGGGCTCCCTCCCGGCGCCGTGTCCCCCGGGCATTATCTTGTGCCTGTGCCCGGCTCTTATCTCATCCCCGGCAGAAAAACAAGGAAAACCTCACGGGTTGGCAGCCGGCCCTCATCGTGCCGCCGCCGCCGTTTCCTTCCCCCTGGCACTGCCCTGCCATCCAGTCGGATTGTCTCCCGACGAAGAAAACAACCCTCCCCTCACCACCGAGGGGATGAGCCCCCAAAAATCCACCCTAAACCTGCCACCGGTGGCTTGAGCAGCCCCGCTCACAACCCGTCACCCCCAGTCAGCGCAGGAAGGGGGTTTACACCCATCTGGATGTCCCTATCCCGCTGCCATCAATCCAAAAGGGATGAGCTGATCCAAACCCGGCACTGCCGTGCCTCAGTTTCCCCTGGCAGAATGAAAGCACCGGTTCTCAGCCTTGTTTCCAACAGCAGCATTCCCAAACCTCCCTTGGCACACTTAATAACAAATCTCATCCTCTCCCTGGATCCCAAATCCCTGCCTCAGTTTAATTAACCACAAAACCCACCTGGGAAAGAGAAAGGGTTGAAACAAAGAGGTGGTCTCCCTCCTTGGTTGTACCAAAATCTCTGTTTGCAGCCCCAAAGTCTCCCCTGGGTGCCCGCCTGGAGCCTGAGAAGCGTGCAGTAAAAGAGCCTCAACTGCAAGATTTTATCGTGGGGAAAATCTCTGTTTAGACTCTATTTTTTTCCAACCCCTTTCACTTTTTTCCGCCTATTTTAGTACTTCACACATGACTGAAATTGGCAGCTCTGGGCACAAATCCCCGCTCACGCGGTGGGGGATCCATGAAGCCCCCATGGCTCCACAACACCAAATTCCTGGAATCCCAGCTTTCACTCCATTTCCTGAGGAAATGCAATTTTTTTTTTCCTCAGCGATCTCCCATCCCGCCTATCCCAGCCTGAAAAGACAAGGAAAAAGACCAAAAAATAATCCCTTTCTGTTCTCCTTTCGCAAAGGATGTGTTGGCTCAACCCTCTATCAGCAGTGAGAGAATCCGAACTGAGCCCGAGCTCCCCCAAAACACCCCCGGGAGGCACCGGGATCGACCCCCAGCATCCGTAATTTGGGGGGAAATTGGGCCCGGGAGGTATTTTTAACACCGTAATCTCCGTATTGGGGGCACAGTAGCACCTCTGGGTGCTCCCCACCCCTCTCCAGCCCGTGAAGGTGGAACACACTTTTTTTGGGAAGCAAAAAGGGGTAGTTTTTGTCATACACCTTCCCCCTCCAAGCCGTTGTTTGCTTCAATCCGAATAAAAATGCATCTTCCCAGCTCCAACAAGGTGGCGGGCACCCAGGGGTGCACGAGGGGGGCACCCACACTTTAACCCCCCACTCAAGAGATTTTCACTCTCTTTGCAACTTATAAAAACATCAGCATTACCTTAAATAGCCTGGTTTAGCCCCAAACCTCTCCTTGGCGTTATAAACAATAAGCCCCACGTGCTCGGAGCTCGCATACCCCCAGCAAGGCTCGGGGGGCCCCCCGCGCCCGGTTCTGCCCCCCCGGGAGCCCCTCCCGGTACCGGGGCACCCCGAGCCTCCGCCGCCGCTTTCAATTCCCGTCCGGGCGCCATTTCGGAGCAAGCACGGCCACGATCGCCATGGCGATTCCTCGCCTGCCCCCAGCCCCTCCGACCCCCCAACTCCACCCCGAGCCCCCCCAGGTCACCC
>VZTJ01004095.1:33059-64212 GCA_013397795.1 Orthonyx spaldingii | reverse complement strand
CCTAATGCTCATCCCCAGTATCCAGGCCCCCCCGGGCCCCCCTGGCACCCAGGGGACACCCAGCACCCCAAGGCCTCTCCTCCCCCCCCTCCAGCACCCATTTCCCTGCTCCAAGGGCCCGAGGGACACCATAGCTCAAAGGACCCCAAGGAGGGGCAGGGAACCCCCCTGGGGACACACCAGGGTGGGGACAGGGTGGATGTGACAGGGCCAGGGACACCAAAGGCAGTGCCCAAGCTCCATCAAACCTATTCCCTGTGCAAAGAAGGGGGGATTCCTGCTCCAGCAGGGTCCCTCTTGCTCCCATCCCACCCCACAGCGCCCACATTCCTTTCTGGGACAGCTCCAAGTGGGATTTACGGGATAATCATCCCCACCTTGCTCCAACACCTTCGGCCCACGTGTCTGCTCTGTAACGAGGCTGCCACAGCTCCAATGACAACTTTAATCCGATAATATTTGCAAATAACAGACAAAACAGGAATGGGGCCTTGGCTCGCACCTTGTACCTGTGTCCTCCGTAGGATCCGGCGCTGCCGGAACCGCCACAGCCCTGCCACACCCCACGGGATTCCTTCCCACAACAGGATAAGCTCAAGAAGGAGACTTTTTTATATATAACATTAAAAAAAAATTATCAGCAACTTGAAAAGATGGAATTTCCAAGGAATATGTACACAAGCGAGTGCTTCAGGCTGGGAAGAAAAACCTCCTGTGGCTTCGGCGCATGGAGTTAATCATGTCTGTGCCTTGGGAAAGAATCCACGGGTTCAAGCCGCCCCAAAAAATCACTTTTTAGGAACTTCAGAGCCCCTCAAATGCTGCTGCTTCACCCCCAAACCCAGCAGGGACAAGTGAGGAGGGGGCTGGGCAAAGAGCAGCTGGAATTCTCCGCATAAAACATTGGAAATAAAACACTGGAAATCAAAACTAGTGGGGTTTTGGGGATGGAATTCGTAGCCCCCATGCTCTTCTTGCACCCTAAATTCTGGCAAACCTTGCTGAAATAAAACTGATGTGATCTCTGCGTTGTATTTTTCCGCAGAAACAAAGGAAAAGGCTGGAAAGGAGGAGGATCTCTGTTAAAGAGATCCCTCGGCAGTGCCCAATGTGGATCAGTCTG
Source organism: Orthonyx spaldingii (assembly GCA_013397795.1). Lineage (NCBI taxonomy): Eukaryota > Metazoa > Chordata > Aves > Passeriformes > Orthonychidae > Orthonyx > Orthonyx spaldingii. The sequence continues at coordinate 63,089 of VZTJ01004095.1, read as the reverse complement.
GAAGTGGGATACTATTTCCTGCTAAATATTAATGGGGAGAAAACTTTGCTGGGACACATTGAAAAAAAAAAAAAATTAGTGCATTGCTGAAAAGTGAGGAGGGGTAAGAAAACCTCTTCTCATGGGAAACACGGCACCCACCCACACCCCCTCGCTGGCTCCGGCTGCCCCGAGCCAGGAATGCTCCCAGCAGCGTCAGACTGGAGGAAAACCTTCTCCAGAGTCATTAAAATATCCCAAATTTCTAAAAAACCCCACAGTTCCCAGAGCCCAGGTGGTTATTGGATGGTCCAAGGTGTGGAAGTGACGGCGGAGGGGTGCGGAGAGGGGGCGGCTCCCAGCCCCTGGGAGGGTTTGGAAGGCAGATCCCAGCTTCCATTTTGGGTTAAATAAAAGAAGTTTTGTTGTCTGAAAGCGCAAGACATTCCTCACAAAGTCACAATTCCTGCACTTCCATGCTAGGCTGAAAGCGTAAGAGTGGATCAAAGACAGGATTATCCTAAGGAGTTACCGGAGAAGGACCACGATGGTCTCTGGATCTACTGGATCATGACCCCTCTGCGGCCGGGCCGGGGGACACACAGGGCCACCCCCTCGTCCCAAACACACCAACTGCAGCTCAACTTCCCAACCTTCCTGTTCTTTATGAAATAAACCCGGGAACGTTGTCCTGAAGCAGGATGTCCTTCAGTGCAATCTGCTTTGACATAAGGCATTTGTTTTGTTTTTTGGGGAGCAAACATCTCACGATGGATTTCTGCCTTCTGGAAGAGTCAAAAAGTCCTGTATCCACCTGTAGTTATTCTTTTAATGCCCTACCATGTGATAAATCCTCTTCCCTTCTGGTCGCTCCTCTTGGAAAACCATCAGTGGCCAAGTAAACCAGTCCCTGGGAAGGAAAGACACCACCAGGAGATGAGGAGGGAAGTGGGATGGGTGGGATTCATGTGAGGGGATACAAAGGGGGGAAAACACCTGCACTCACCTTTGAATCCTTCTTCAGGCATACAAACTGGGATGGAAAGGGAAGGGAGGCGTTAGAAGTCGCTCTGAGTGTCCCGCAGCCCAAGGAAGCGTCACAATCCCCATTTCCCACCTTCCCGACCCAAACCCTCGGCCACCAGCCCCAGCCTGGCCCTTGCCCACCTCTCTCACCTTGCATAACGTCGTCCATGGCCGCGTAATCCGCGATGGGCTCGTCCGCCTGGAAAAGACACCGGAGCAGGAATTAACGAGCGCGGGAGCCGCGGGACCACGGCCCTGCTCAGGAACGGGTCTCTTGTGAGCGGGAGCTCAACGGGAGGCCTCACTCCCTAATTTAGTCCTGTGCTGGGTTGGTACCCACAGGGCTCAGCAGCCAATCTGCTGCAAAGGGCTCTTGGAAATAAAAAAATTGGGGGTTTTCGCCTCTAAAACAAAGATAAGAAGGATTTACTGCCTCCAAAACAAATAAAATTAGGGATATTCCTCCTCCGAAACAAAAGCAGTGAGGCTTTTCCTCCCCTAAAAAAAATTAAGGATTTTTCTCCTCCAAAACAAAACAAAAGGATTTTTTACCTCCAAAAAAACCCCCCAAAAAAAAAAAAACCCCAAAACAAAAAAACCCCCACAAAACAAAAAAAACACCCCCCAAACGCCTAAGGATATTTCTCCTCTGAAACAAATTAAGGATTTTCCTCCTCCAAAACAAAAAACAAGGAGGATTTTTGTCCCCAACACAAGAACATTAAAAATTTTCTTTCTCCAAAACAAAAACACAGGAAGTGTTTTCCTCCTCCAAAACAAAAGCGATGAGGATTTTTCTCCCCAAACACAAAAAAAATCGAGGATTCTCCTCCTCCAAACAAGCAAACAAACAAAAAAATTAATGATTTTCCTCCTCCAAAACAAAAGCGATGAGGATTTTTCTCCCCAAACACAAAAAAAATCGAGGATTCTCCTCCTCCAAACAAGCAAACAAACAAAAAAATTAATGATTTTCCTCCTCCAAAACAAAACACGATGAGGACTTTCCTCCCCTACGACAAAAAAATTAAGGATTTTTCTCCTCCAAGGAGCTCCACAAGGAGCTGGTTCCATTTGTCCCCATTTGCACACACACCACCACGGATCCCAGGGCGTTCCTGACCCCACCCTGCTGTTACCTTGAGCAGGATGACGGACTCGGGGATGACTCCGAGGCTGCCAAGCGTGGCCGTGTCGTCGCTCAGGATCTTCCCGTCCAGGGACAGGTTCTGGTCGAAGGGGGCCACGGAGAAGGCGTGCATGATCTGGGGGCACACGGACACCTCACTGCAGGAATCACAGCACCTCCTGCCCCAGCACCGCCCACACCTCCTGGGGGGGGTCAGACCCTGCCCCTGCGCCCCCCACACTCCTCATTTTGTGTTTTCTTCCTCATTCCTGGAAGGAGAGATGGCCTCACCTGGATTTTCAGCTCTTTCAGGGTCTGGTTGGCCGACACAAGCAGCGCTTTCTCCCCCCGGACCTTCCGGTGCCGTGTGCTTCTCCTGATTCCCTGTTTTTGGTAGGTGATGTAGCTCTGGTGGGAGAGCTTCTGGCGTTTCGCGCTGCCGTTGGCCTGGAGACGAGGCAAAAGCGAGGAGATCGAGTTGTTCAGGGATAAACACAACTTTCCCAGATCCCAGAGCATGTTTTGGGCGAGTTGGTCATGCGAGGGAAGGCAGGAAGCGATGGAAAACCCCTTGGAAAGCCAATTGAAGCATGCAAGTGTGGAGGCGACCAAAGGGTTTGCCTGCAAACCTCAGCTCCTGGTCCGAATGCCAGTGTGGGGCAGATTTCCACATGCACATGAATCCCTATCCACATCTAATCTCTCCAAAAGCCAGCACTGGTGTGGTCTGACCATTCAGATGACAATTTAAGACACTTTTCTGCTGCCAGTGAGATGCAGAGGGGAAGGGCAGTGATCCCATCATGCTGACTAAGGAGGATGACACAAAAATCAAGGAACCTGACGGGAATTTTCATCTCTACCTGGTTAAAATCGGGGTCTTGCTCCCCCTCTGGCTTGTTTTCCTCCCTTTCCTCTTCAGCTTCCGAGCTGCTCACGTTCAGCTCCGGAGCCGCGTCCTTCATTACCTGGAGTCATAAAAATCATTCTCCATAACCAACAGCATCCAGCCGGGCTGTCCCATCCTGGCCAACAGCTCCCGGACACCTCCAGGTGCCACCTCCATCCAGAGGGCCCAGGAATAACCCCAGGAGCTGCTCCATGAGCTCTGCAAAGGCTCCTCCACCCTGCCCAGCTGTGTGGAACCTCAGGGGGATTCGGCTCAGGAATCCCCCTCTGTGGAGTTGCAGGTGCTTCCTGCCCTCCTCTCCAGGCAAAGGGAAAGTCTCCCGAGACCTGGACTGATTCCTTTCCCATCAGCTGGTTGATCTAAGTGCATTACAAAAGCCTCAACATGGAGAAAGTATTTTCTGTGAATGAAGATATTTGTCTGTCCCTGCAGCAGCCTGGTAGGGACACTCAGGGGCTGGAGGGTGTAAGTAAATGAAATCTAAATAATTTACACAAATACCAAAATAAAGAGGTTGTTCAGGTCAGTGAAAGTCACTCCAAGCAGAGATTTGCCTGGATGTGAAATCCCAGCTATGGTGTGGCTGGAGCCCAGGATGCCAAGAGCTCTTTTCTCCATCAATGTATTTACAATTAATGATGCACTTCCAGCTCCCAAACATTCCCCAGAGCCCTCTGAATTCCAGCAGTGCCATCCTACAAAGATTTTATCTGGATGAGGCTTCCCTCTGCAGCATCATCCACCCCAAGGAGAACCAGGTGGTGCAGAGGAGGGAGGAAAAGGGGTGAGGGGCTGGGAAACACTCCCTGATTTTGCAAAGCCCAGCAGGAAGGGCACAGTGGCTCCCAGTGCTGCTGACAGTGACCCTGGCCAGCATTCCTGCTGCTTCCCATCCTGCCGAGGCTGCCCTGTTACTGGGGGATCTCGTGGGTTCCTTCTCGCCCCCTCTCTCCAGCTCCAGCTGCTCCACAAAGAATAGCTCCCTGTTTTTTTGCCAGCCCCACGTGTGAGCACGGGCCTGTCCAGTGCCAGAAAAACACAACGCCCAACCCTCTCCTGCACCAGAGCCAAGAGGGATTCAGGCTGGGGATTCAGGCTGAAAGCCTGTGGCTGATGGCTCCAGACAGTGCTGCGTGATCCACATCTCACAACCAAGGCAGGAACCCATCCAGCCTCCAGCTCCCTGTGGTTCCCCGGGCTCCAGCGCCTCCCTGGGATTGGCAGGAAGGTGGAAAGCAAGGAAAAGCCAAAAAAACCCACCCCCACACTGCAAAGGTGCAGGGATCATCTTGATCTGAGCTCACCCACCCTTGGCTCCCTCCTCAAGAGACCTAAGGAGGGAGGTTTACCAGAACCAGCTTTTGGGTACTTGGAAAATCAGTTCTAGAGCTGATCCTGACACTTAAGATCAGGAAAAACAAAATTCACAGCTTCAGGGGATGCTGAAAACCATCTCCAAGTTCACTGTCTCACCAGCATACAGGGGAAGAGCTCATTTCCATCCAGGAATAAAAATGTCACTTGAGCAAGAAGAAAGGAAATGACAAATATTGGAGGGGGAGGAGAGCAGGTAGAGCCAGGGAACACAGATAAGACAGGGAAAACAGCTGGGAGCATTCCTGAAAACACAAAGGATTTGATTTGACAAAAGGAAGCCTCGAGGAGATGGAATTTTCAGAGCCAGAATGTCCCAGTTTGCTGGTTTTGCCAAAGCTGCCCAGAGCTGCAGAGCGGGGGATTTCTGCCCTCACCACCACCACGGACCAGCAGGACCCCCACCAGTCCTGGGGACATGGGAGCCCTGACAGCCCCCTCGGGGCATTCCTGGGGCTCCTGGAGCCAGGCTGAGCAGGGATGGGGGTGAGTCCCCACCTTTTTATTGTCCACCACTTTGTGGATGTAGATGGTGGCCTGGGTGTACTCGCGCAGGTCCCGCTGCTGCTGGCACAGGAGCCCTTCCCGGCACTCGGGGCACAGTTCTGGGGAAACACCAAGGGAAAAAACATTCATTGCTCCAGCTCCTCAGAGGCCCCAGCACAGGGCCTCTCACTGCTAACCCAGAGTGAATCACATTGAATCCCAGAGTGGGCTGGGTTGGAAGAGACCTTTAGGATCTCATCCCACTCCCTGCCATGGGCAGGGACACCTTCCACTATCCCAGGCTGCTCCAGGCCTTGGACACTGCCAGGGATCCAGGGGCAGCCACAGCTTCTGTGGGCACCCTGTGCCAGGGCCTCCCCACCCTCCCAGGGAACAATTCCTTCCCAATCTCCCATCCATCCCTGCCCTCTGGCAGTGGGAAGCCGTTCCCTGTGTCCTGTCCCTCCAGCCCTTGTCCCCAGTCCCTCTCCAGCTCTCCTGGAGCCCCCTTAGGCACTGGAAGGAGCTCTGAGGTCTCCCTGGAGCCTTCTCTTCTCCAGGTGAACACCCCCAGCTCTCCCAGCGGGGCTCCAGCCCTTGGAGCAGCTCCGTGGCCCCCTCTGGACTTGCTCCAGCAGCTCCACGTCCTTCCTGTGCTGGAGACTCCAGAGCTGCACACAGCATTGCAGGGGGGGAATCTGCCAAGCTATGTGTTTCCCCCTGGTCCCCTCAGACTGAAGCTGTCACCCCCAAGGGAGCTGTTCCTAGGGGCAGAGGTCACTCACGGGGCTCGGAGGTGTAGCAGGCACTCCCGGGGTCGGCCCCGGCTGTCCGGGTGATTTTGATGACGTGATCCACGACAAAGAGCTTTTGGATCCTCTCCCACTCGCTGGGCCATATCAGAGCTATACTGTGCAAAGGAACAGGCAGGTGCTTTATGACATGGAAAAGCCAAGCCCTAAGCTCCCAAAGAACACTCCCTCTTTGACTTGTTGGTCTGCCAATGAAAGAAAAACTGCAAAATCTGTCCAAAACCCTGCTACACGGGAGGGTCTGTACACCCAGATAACAGCAGCCTGTGATTAGTGACGCTGCTGTGCTCCCGTTGTGCCGGAGGGAGGGATGGAGGAGGAAAGGAGTGGAAGATTTCCTACTTTTAGTGCTGCATCACTGCAGAAGCAAGGCTATGGAGCATGAAGTCCAGCCCTGCAGCCAGCGCTCCAGGGGGGAAGGCTCACAGAAAGCAAATTGTAAGGAAGGAGGATGTTTCTGTGTCCCAGCCAGATCCAGGGTGGTTATTGTCAGGAACAAACCAAGCTGAAGGAAGCTCTTTTTTCCTGACCCAGCATCCTTGGACAGTTTAAGTCCTGCCTTGCAGGAAGGCTGAGGTGGCTCTGAGAAAGCCTTGGTGTTGAGGGAAAGGATTTACTCCTCATCTTGCTGCAGCTCAGCAGCACGAGCATTCCTTTGGGAATGTTCTCCCGAGGCTCCTGGCGAAAGGAAAGTGGGTGAAAAGGGAAGAAACTCACTGTTTGGAGTCTTCTTTGGTCATGGAAGCAAAGGTGAACATGAGCCCCCCGTGGGGACAGAGCAGGACGCTGTTTGCTACGGAGGACACGGGGCTGCAGCGCGTTGGCCTCCTGCAAGAGGGAAGAGGTTTGGAAAGCTGGATCAGGTCTTTCCACCAGAACTCCCACAACTCTTCAAGAAACCAGGAAGAAATCACAGGTGAGTATTTACACAGGGAATTCCAACAAGGAATAGTAACTACTAGTGATGAGGAAATCAGATCTGCATTCCTCTGTGGTGCAGAATGACTCTGTGCAGCAGAGATTTCCATCCCCAGCCCGAGAGGTGACCTTTGGGGTACAGCTCCAGACAGATGAAAAAACTAATCAGGTTACCAGCTAATCCAGCCATCTGGTTTAACACACAGCAAACAAGGAAATTCAGTGTCTTACAGTGTACTACAATTGATACAAGTCCTGCAAAAATCAGCTTCATTGTTTCCATGAGCTCACTGTGCTGGGACTTGGAAGTAAAATATTATCTACAGCCCCCAAAATCAGGGATAAAAAGCACCAAAACCCTCCAGCCAAGTTACCTGACAAATTTCCTCCATTCTTCTACAAAGAACTGTGAAACAATGTACAGCTCATCTGTCTCCTGGGGGAAAAGAGGAGGAAAAAGGATCTTTTTAATGAATCCAACAATGACTGTTCGGTTTTTCGGCAGCGCTCGCTCCCTCCGAGACCTCGGTGCTGCTTTACCATGACAACTCCATCCAAGTGGGCTGCAAAAGCCAAGGAAAATAATTTGGGATCAGGTACTAAGCACTGCCATTGCTAATCTTGTGTTTATTATGAAGTTACTTGAGCTTTTGATCCAATTACCTTTAATTCCCAGTGGGAAAGGGCATTTCCCTGGAGCAGCCAGGACTCCCCAGCGTTGCTTCTCTCGCTGGGTACTCGGGGTCTGAAGCCAGTGAATCCCATCCCACTCCCACAGTTGTGGGGTGAGACCACCCCAACATCCCTCAATGGCTTCCAACATCAAAACCCACAAGTTTTTCCTTTTGGCTGCAGCAGGGATACAAAACCACAGCTGTGCACCAAATGAGGCAGTGTTTTTGGGGTAATCTGTGGGGTTTTTTGTCCCAACCTTCCTTTAAATTGTTTGTTCCTGGACAAGAAACCACCCAGACCCCAAGAGCTGGGTGACAAAATTACTTCTCTGCTCTTCTATATCCTCACCCCTTTCCCTAAGGCAGATTTAAGGGTTTGCTCCATCTTTCTGCAGGAAAACTCAGCACACCTGAGGAATATATATTATCTTATTACATATATATACTTTTAAATTTCCCTTCATCTCTTGATTTCTGCTTGTTTTTTATCCTGCTTTCCTCCCCAAACCTCAATTGCTTTGGATCAGGAAAACTCCAAAGGCTTGAGGGGAAGATCCTCAGCTCTCTTCTATGAGGCTCCCTTGGGAAATTAAAAGGGAAAGGAGGATAAAAAGGGAAAGAAGGATGTAGCCCTGCTGGTGGAGACCCTCCTATTTCTGACCCACAGTGACGAGCTCCAACTTTCCACTCTCCAGCTCCAAAAGCAAATCCAACCAGATACAACCTTAACCACCACTGGCAGGACCTGGAGCTCTCCAGCTGAGCACGAAAGGAAAACTCCTTTCAAACCCTTTTGGGTCTCCTTGGTTCCCAGCCATGGATCTGTGTTGCCTCAGTGTTTATTCCCAGCTGGAGCAGCGAGGGATGGAGGCAGACACCTGCCAAAGCACCTTGGCAGGATTGTAGAGTCAATCATTAATCAGCACCACGAGACTCCCAGGAGCCAAGAGCTCGTTCTGGGCACCTCAAATCCCCAAGAATCCCTGGAGAAGCTGCTAGGAGAGGGTCTGCACAGCCATCTCTGCTCTTTGGAGGGCTTCACCATTTTTGGGAAGCTCCCTGAGCTTTTGGGACACAGGATGATGCTGAAGCACACCTGAATTTTACCCAAGCAGCAACAAAAGCTGGCAGTGCAGCCAAATTCAGGTGTGTTCCACCATCCTCCTGCTGGAGAAGGCTGATGGAGAGCAGTGGGAAGCAGCTGTGCCATTCCTGTCCTTCCAGGGCCGGATACAACCATGACAGCAACACTGTCACTGTCATCTCCCTGACTCCGGGCCAGCCACAGCTCCCTTGGCACACCAGCCATTCCCGTGGCTCTGCAGGGCTTTGTGCCAGCACAGCTAATCCAGGGAAATCACACCTCAGCACAACACACGTGAGAGCTCTGCTGGCACGGGCTGAGTGGATGGTTATGGAAATGGTTTGGCTTGGGAGGGACCTCAAAGATCTCCTTCCACTATCCCAGGTGCTCCCAGCCCCGTCCCACCTGGCCTTGGACACTTCCAGGGATGGGGCAGCCACAGCTGCTCTGGGCAGGAGAGGGATAAAAGCCGGTAAAAACCTCTCCCAAGCCTGGCTGCATTCCCTGATCCCCCTCCTTCCCTACCTGAGGCCAGCTGCCCAGGCAAGGTCTGCATTTATCATGGAACAGGTTCTGGAGAGAAGTCTTCTGCTCGCTGGCCATCATCTTATGCAGAGCTTCATTTTCCTCCCCTTCACGCTCCAAAATCTGCAGGAAACAGTTAATTACATCCCAGCTCCTGTTCCCAGCTGCTACTAAAGGTGACTTTATTCTCCTGCACGGCACAAAGTTGTGTTAAAAAGGAAAACCAGAAACACAGCCAGTATTTACAGTCAACAAAAGGGGAGTATTTGGCAAATACCTTGCACTGGGAACAGCACTCTTTGTTATTTGGGAATTCAGGGGCTTTTGGAAAATATTGCTTGAGTTTCTCCCAGGCTTCCTTGGAAACCACCCTCCGCTCGTTTTCGGAGATGCACAGGTCACCTGCAGGGAGGGAATCAAGGGAAAGGCTTTGATCACAACATGCTCGGGGATGTTTTGCAGCCCTTGATTGAAGAGATTACAAGGAATAAACATGGGGAAGAAATCCACACATTTATCAGCCAACACCACATCAGCAAAAACCAGCAAAGTCACCTTCAACTCCCTCCTTGCCTCCTTTAGACAAATAATAGTAATAGTAATACTAATAGTAATAGTAATACTAATAATAATAATAATAATATTAAATTCATAAAAATACCCTTCAGATTTCCAAGATCATGGCCTAAGCAGCTGATCAAACACAAGCAGGGACATTGGGAAAAGCCAGAGAGCACAGGGCTACTGGTTTCTGATCCTGGCTATCCAAAGTCACATCATCATGGTGACTCCATTTGCTGAGCCCCAGGCCAATAACCCCGTGTCCCATGAAACCAGGTGCTTTCCATATCCTTGAAAACCCCAAATTCCCACTGCAGAATCTCAATACAGTGTCATGTACCCTATCCAAGCACCTGAAAATGTGGAAAGGGCAAATTTTGCACCCTAAATCTGCTCTGGGGAATAACTGGATGTGAAGGTACCAAGCAAGATTTACCAGCTATCCCCCAGAACACTTATTTATCCATCAGGATAAATTCATTTTATTTATTTACTTTTTATCCATCAGGATTATTTATCCTGGTGTCAGGAGTATCTATCCTGATGCTCAGGCAGCTCCAAGGCCCCAAGAAGGGTTTTTCAGGAGCCATTTGTGCCTGTGGTCTCGGGGATGGAGGCAGGAGGCACGCTCCGGCACTGGGACACCACGTGCACAGTGATGACACGTGCTGGCCGGATAAACAAGGCTTGGGAAAACGGGAGAAGGCTCCAGGATCTGAGCAGCTGCCCCCTTGCAGGGTTGATGAGGGCCCAGGGGAAAACACAACCACATCCCTCTCTGAGAGAGCAGCTGGGAAGTCCCGGTGCAGGAACAGGGAGGAACACAAGGAGCAGCCGTTGCAACACCGGGATGGAACCGGATTTGGGAATATCCAAATTGTGCCTTGGTGGGGACTGCACCAGCAAGGGAAGGAAAACAGCAACTGTGGTGTCCAAAGGGCACAGTCCTTTATTATCTGCTTTTCTATAGCCTGCAGAGCTGCAGAGAGAGGAGAGGGAGAGAAACTCCTTCCTCCCCACCCTCCGGCAGCTCTTTAACATGACAAGCAGCTCCTCAGGCCCACGGACTCGCTCCAGCCGAGCCTGGAATTTGGCCAGCCCTGGAGAGGAAAAAATAGCAATGCTCCCCTCCTGCTTTTCCTCTAATAAACAAAGGTCGGGCCTTGATGCAGCACTTGGCCACTTGAGCTCCATCCAACAAGGCCAAGTGGCTCCAGAGGCTGGCCCAGGACGCTGCCCAGAGCCAGCGAGGATGGGGAAAAAATCGAGCTTGTACAAATTAGTGCCTTGACGCCACATGATTAATGAAAACAGATTAATATGGTGAGTGAAAGAGGTGGAAAAATCAGCCTGGGTGTGCAGGGAACAAGTGTTTTGCCATCTGGAAGATGATCCCAACCACTGCTGACCCTGCTTCCCACTCCCACCATCCAGGGACATGTTTTGGGCATGGACATCAAAGTAGGCTTAACTTGGTATCTGGAAAAAATTATTCACTGGGATCAGGCAGCTACTGGAGAGCGAGGAATTGCAGCAAGGATGCAAAGGGAGCTGTGAAGGGAACGCCCGGTGGCATTCCTGGAGGCCAGCCAGCCCTCCCAGAGCCAGCCCTGCCTTTTCCAGAGCCTACCACGGAGGCAGGAACCTCCTCCACCACAAAATTAAGGCCCTAGGAACAAGACTACAGATTTGCTGATCCACTCCAGAGGGAATTCTTCAAGGTGGAAAGGTTGTTTTCCATGAGTAATCGGAGGTTAACTCAAGACAACAAAACCTGCCCCGCCAGCAGCCCCCTTATTTAGCATTATTTATTCTGCTATGACCCCAAGTCACAGATCAACCAGCAATTTAACACATCCATTTTCCAAAGGCCTATTGGCCTATTTTTTATCGTGTCTGGCTCCATAAATGTTCCATCCCCACGCTCCATGCTTTTATTGAACAGCAGCAGCCTCGAGGCAATGGGAAATGCAGCATTCAAGGCTCTGAGTAACAGCTAAAATCGTGACAAAGTGCTTAAACACTCTGCTTGAAAATGAGATTTCTGAAGCTTTACTCCAGGTTCTTGATTAGCCCTGATGACAGGAGGTGTGTGGCTAATTTATGCCATTTTTCTCGTTAGAGATAAGATGGAGGGACCCTACAAACTGATGCCTACAAGCAGGAGCTTAAGTAAAACTGGGTTTTACAGCTGGGAACACAAGCTTTAAAAAGTGAGATTTAAACAACAGGGTAGCCAAGGATGCAGCTAATGAGGCATCACTTGCAAAACAACTGATATGAGGTCAAAACCTTACGTAAACAGACACCAAAGCACAGCAGGTTGGGAAATCGATATCCGGGAGCGGTCCTGGCTCAGGTGCTGGGCGAGTGCTCCTGTTTTAATGTAAACCAGGATATTAAACGGATACTCTCCGCTCCCACCTGGACTGATTGACACCACCTCTTTCTCTCTTACTGCTTTTAGAGCTCCCAAATGGCTGCAGAGCTTTGGTGCTGCCCGTGTGAGGAAGGGAAGCTCAGCATCTGACAGCTCTGCTTGGCCAAGTCCTTACAGAGTCTGCCTGCAAGTAAAACTTCTGAGTGCAAGAAACACCAGGAAAATGAGAATTAAGCACATTTCTGCAGTGACTCCTTAAGCTGGCCACAGTTGGAGCAAAGGCTACAAGGTTAATGCGTGCAGCAGTGGGCAACAAGGGAGATATTCAGCTCCACCCCCGGAGAGACTCACCATGTGGGCAAACGATGTCTTCATTAAAATTTAACTCCTCTTCCTCCTCCCTCTTCTCTTCATTTGATTCATCTAATTTAAAAAAAAAAAAATAGTACAAGAGGATTGCACAGTTTCTCTCCGAAGGAAAAAAAATCTTACGGGGAAAGGAGCACGGTTGCCTTTCAAATTACAGCAAACCCCTTCACCCAAGGGAAAATTTGGAAGGAAATTTATTATTCTCCGATGTCTTGGCCTCTGGGCAGGCGGGATTACAGCCTCCAGGCCACGTAGGAGGGCTTTGAAGTGCATGGAGCACAAGCCAGGCCTTTGTGAAATTACAAAGGATGCATTTGTTAGGGCTGGACCACCGCAGGGGTTCCCTGCTCCCAGACATCTCCCAGTTTAACCTAAACACAAGCCTAGGTAAGAGCAAAAAGAGCAGAATTCCTGGCAAAATTCCTGATCTAAACCAGATGCTGCCTGACAAACCGAGGGGGAGCCTGCGGGGGGGCTGACAAGCCCTACATCACTCTCTAGATTAGTTAAAATCAAGCGTTGGCCACCGAATGGAGCATCATCAAGACAATGAGGTGTCAGCAAGAGCCTCTAACGAGCTGCCTAACGAGCAACTTGGCTTGTGAGTAATTCAAATGCACTGCTGGGAGTTGCAACCTGTTGTGAATCAGTCACCCCCGAGGAATGGTGAGGGGTAACTCTGAAATACCCTTTTCCCCATGAGCTTCCACCTTATCAGGGGGGCTGAGGTGCCTTCCAGCCTTCCAGCCCCAGACCAACGCCCTGAGCCATCATTCCCACTTCCATTCCAACAAGCTCCTTACCCAGTTCAAAGAAGATCAACAAAACATAGTTTTCAAACATTTAAAGAGCAGGAGGCAAATAAAACCTCCATCTATTCTCATTGTATGGGCAGGGAATGGGAGCGCAATTCATGATCTTTGTTCCTAGACTGTGTTTCCCCAGTGCTGCTGCATCAGCTGTGCTGTTTTATCCCTCAACCTTCACAATAAACATCATCACCATCCCTTCCCCAAGGTAATTTTCACGTTTCTTCCTTCCCTGTGCTCTCTCATTCAGAGAAAAGTGGATGAAAAGATCATGTGTCTGGGGTGGCAATTTCACACAGCTTTGTAAAACCACTTATCACCTCATCTCCCTCTCCAGCATGAAGATCACCCCGCAGTTTTCAGTTTTCAAGCTTAGCAAAGAAAAAGCTCCTTAAATGAAGGACTTTTTATTTGATTTATTATCCTTTCCTCCCCACTCATACAAGGGGAACAAAACAGCTACAGAAACCCCTGACGTGTCTTTTGTTAGGAGGGATCAGCCAGAGCTCTGAGTCTCTACCTGCAGCAGAAATTAGGAGGAAATCAGGAGTAAATACCTTTGTTTTGTGCATTTCCATTCATTTTTCCATTACTGTGCTCTGCATCTTCATCTTGCTCATTTAATTGCTCCAGGGCCAGCTGACGCCAGCTCCTCAAGGACGCTTTTCCAACCCAGAACCCGTCGTTCCTGCAGGGAGACAACAGCACTGGTACCCCAAAGCCACAGCTCCCTTCTTCAGAGCCCAAACAGGGGAATCTTTAGGAAAAAGCTGTTTAAGCACTTCTAAAAAGCATCTTTGACAGCATTTGGAACTTCCATACCCCTTTACTGTCATCTTCAGCAGGTTGGTCACGGTTTTGTAGTCCTCGTTCAGCTGGTTCTTCAGCCGCAGGATTCGACACCTTTCCACCACACAGTCCTTGCAAAGTGCTTTGACTGGGGTGGGGGGGGAAAAGAAACACAGGTTTTTACACTATTTATTGCATCATTTATTGCACAGGTAGTTTCCTGCTGGCTTGAAGGCCCTCAGACAGGTGTGTACCAACTATCCTATCAGGATGGGTGATTTCACGTGTAAATGAGGAAATCCTGGGGGTTACAGCTATATCAGGCCTCCTCTGAAGCTTAAAGAAGCATAAAATACTTCAAATGAGGTGTGATCTGTTCCAGCACTTCACAGCTCTGCTCTCACAGCTCCTGGCATCCACAGCCTGCAGTCACAGGGAGCCAGGGCAGCCCAGCACCCAGCCACAGGAAATGCCAGGAAAACACCTGTACTGTGGCACTTTGCCAGCTCAACCCAGAAAAACCATCCTCCTGCAAGGCTGCACTGGACCAAAGGAGTGGACATCCTCCAGCAGGGCGTGTATTTTACAGATTTTCATCCTGGACAAGAGATGGGAAGCAGCATGTCCATCCTTCCTTCTACCCATCCCTCCCTCCCTGCCAGCCATACTCAACCCTTCAGGCAATCTTCCACTTGACTAATAAACCTTGCCCTGTTTTTCCCCACAAAGGCTGCCTGCGTCACAAGCAGTTTCTTCCCTGCAAGCTCCCAGTAGGAGCTGAGCTAATTTGGTCTCAGTGGGAGTTACCGAGCAACTTCCTAAAAGGAACGAAACCCGGGGCTCAATGAGGGGATGTCCAAAGCCTGGAGGGGCTGGGCTGACCCCAAAAAGCAGATGATTCAACAGGAGCAGGCTAACAGGTAAGTGCTTCCTTGGATGAGGTGACAGACAGGAAGGGATATTTTTGGCCTGAATACTCCATGAGACCCAGCCCACACAGGAGCTGTGGGTGCTGCAGGCACAGAAAATAATTGTCAAGAGTTTGGAGTGTTGCATGTGCAAGCTTTATTTTCTAGAATCGCCTTTAAACCCTCCAAATATTACGTTTCCTAAGCCAAGTGCCCCATTCTTCCTCAGCAATTCCTCCAGGCACAGCCCTTCCCTGAGCAAAGCCCGGGGCCAAAGCAGACCCTGCAATCACCCTAAATGGGTTTGGGAAATGGTAACAGAATTAAGTGATATTAAAAAAATCCCCTGGAAATAAGGCAGCACTAAAGCCATGCACTGAAATAAAGTTATGATGATAAAGGATGGCTCAAAGCAGGACTGGGACTAGAACAAGGCTCCAAACCCAGGAGGTGACTTGGAGAGGATGTTACCGTTGAGCCGGGGCCCTCCTCCGTATCGCCGGTAGAAGAAGTCGGCCACGTATTCCGATATCCTCTTCATCAGGGATATTTTATCAGGATGGAGTTTGCCGTGGGAACACAGGCAGGCTGTGTTGTCAATAGGTTTGGGAGGAGTGGACTCATCCAGCCATTTCTGCAGCCACTCCAGAGAGATGAAGTCGTAGGGGGAACCTGGGAGGGGAGAAACCGCAAAGAGAAACAAGACCGGACGTGTCACCTCCAACACCAGGTGGTATTTTATAATTACTCTTAAAAATTAACAGGCAATCACTGTTGATTAAATCTCTGAGGTACAAGTTTTCAAAAGTCTGATCCAGCTTCTCTCACCCCATTTGGATCTCAGTGTCACAGATTTAGAAGACAGGAGCTACATGAGATTAAGATGTGCAGATCATTTCGGATTCAGCAATCAATATGAAACAGCCCCAAGGATGAATGGGAGTGCTTTCAAACCTTTTGGGAATTACTGGAGAGCAGTCGAGGAAAGGGGAAAGTTTTCCTATCATCCATCAAGGGACTGATATAATATTTAAATCATGATCATACATTAAAGGCTTTTTCTACAACAGACAGAGTTCATCGGGGTAATTTGAAAATTAAAGGCAACAACAGCAGAGATGAAGTCAGTGTTCCCCCTGTCCTTTCAGCACCCAAAATGTCAGTGTCTCTTACGATTTTAGGTGAGAAAATTCTAACATTTACAGTGCAAATGGAAACTTGCTTAGATTTTTTGCTGAAGCAGAGCAGCAGGCTTGCCCTTGTTTGCCAAAAGAGAAGTACAAAGCCGAGGTTCAGGAGCAGGTCAGTGCTTGTATGAGCAGGGAAACAGTTTGGCATGAAACCCTTCAATACTGAGGCACAGTATCACTACACAACTCTTCTGTGGGATGACTGGGAAATTAGGAAGAATTAAAACCTATTCTGTGCTACCACGAGGGCAGCTCTGAAACTGCAGGGAGACGCACTCGTTGGTGACATTTATAACTGAACACAAATCCCTCATGTCTCCTAGGAAGGAGCAGCAGAGAAGCAAGAGGAAAACACAAAAGACAGGAAAACACTGTGTCTCCAGCTTGCACTGGAGCTCTGTGAAGCCTCTTTTTCTCCACAGCCTCAATCCACGGTGTTTTCATCTTACGCAACGCCCTCCGCAGCCGTGACCTCCAGAGAATTGCATCGCTGTCAGAACTGGTTTGCTAGTTTGGGATGAAACTGCCTCCCCCAGAAAGGAGGGTTTTCTGGGGCAGGCTCCACAAAGCTGGCAGGAAACGTGTCTGCACAGCTGCAGAGAGAGCCCCGAGCTCCAGAGAGACAGGACCTGGAGCAGCGCTGGAATGACGCTGCCTCCAGCTGTGCTGGAAGTGCTGTGCCCATGACGTGCCAGCAGCAGGCAGAGGGTGCCTCAGGGCAAAGTTTTAGGTCCTGTCATCTCAAAACTGGGGCACGAGAGCTTCACCTGCACTTATAAAAACCCTCTTTTTGAGATTTATTCCTCTGTCATACCAGAAATGCCGAGAGCAAACTCTTCTGTTCCTGCTGAGGAAAACCAGACTGGAACTGTGCTGCTGCTCCTTTTCACAGGTGACTCAGGGCAGGTTCATCCCTCTAGCACAACTCTGATCTCACAGTGACATTTGAGTGCTGCTGAGGCTCGTGAGGAGCTGTGACACCTTCCTGCTCCAGAGTTAAGCAACTGCATTCCCAAATTGGAGAGCAGACGTGTACAGGAACAGGAGTTTGCTGTTGGGCTACTCCAATCTCATGGCGGACTCTGAGCATCCAGTAATAAAAGCTAAACAGCAAATTCTCTAAGAGGCCACACAATTAAATCCACTTTTAAGTCTTCAATTATAATTATCCTGGAGTTTTTAGGAGAGGCACATAGTGGAGACAAATTCCCTGGGCTGGATGGACTGAGCAAGTTTTGAGGAAGATGGGTGACAAAAACAAGCTGGGAAATAAAACTCCTCCTTGTGCTGAGGCAACAAGGCACAAGGAGCAGGAGGAAAAGCTTAACCCCAGCCTCCCTACAAAGCTGAGACACGGAGCAGTGAAGCACTGGCAGGGACGGATCCAGTAATTTTCTGCTGGAGGTCAGGCGTTCTCTTAGCCCGTTACCTGCTGATGAATCGGGCTCACCAGCTCCCAAACCTGCCGTGAGCTGGCAATTTGGGAGCAGGCAGTTATTCCGCCTCGATGCTCCTAACGAGCTGAGCTGCTCACCAGGCAGAAGAAAAGAGTCACAAAGCATGAGGCTGACGGATGGGGAAGGAGCAGGAGGGAATTAGCGACGCCAGAGGCCACGAGAATGAGCAAAGAAAGGAGAAAAATAGGTTAAGGCAGGAAAACAAGCAAGGGAAAACAAATGTAAGCATGCATGAAGCTCTCCCCTTCCACAGGACTGTGGGAATGCCTTCCAGCTAGGCCACAGGAGTTGGGGGTTAGTCACAAATCATTCCTAAGCTTAACAGCTCTACTACAGCAATACTCCACAATGTCTTACAGACCAGCTTCGGCGGGTAACCTTTGGTAGAGCTCCTTCACCTCCTCGTGTTTGATCTTGCCTCTGGCCACGCTCTGTTTGCGCATCTCGGCCATTTCGTTGCACCACTCCTCAAACTTGCAGTTATCCCGCTCCACCAGCTCCTGCAGAAAAGCTGGGAAAGAAAAAAAAACCCCAGGAATTGAAGGGAAAATGCCAGCTATGTTAATTACCATGGGTTATCTGGGGATAACAAACCTAAAAATTCCCTCCCGCAGTCCTGCCGGGTGAGGTCTTTTCCAAAGCCAAGCACATGAACATTGCTCTCTCTGATATTGATGGCTGCAGATGATTAAATGAGAAGTTTTGCACCCAAGAAAATAATTTACTTGGGGTTGGTTGCTACGTTAAGTGCAGCTCCTCTGTCCTGCCTCATCATTCCCGGGAGGAAACAAAAGCTTTTCACCCTGTGGATACACCGAAGCCTGCACAACCTGCGATCCAGCACCTTGCAAACCCAAGGGCAAAGAGCCCTCAGGAGATGGGAGATTAGCCAGGGCAGATCAACAGAAAGGTGAAGGAAATGGGGATTTTTGCTGCCACTGATGGAAAAATCCCAAACAAACTAAGCCTCAGCAGGGAAAAAGAAGATAAACCACTTCCCTCACAGGGCTGGTGGGAGGGAGCAGGGGGGGAAGCTCTGCTTATCTGAGGCCTTTTCCTATTTAGAATTATTCTGAAGAGCTAAAATATCTGCAGAAAGGTTAATTCTTGAGCAAAATATCCACCTTGGGAGAATATCCAGTATCAAAAAATAACCAGCCTGACCTCCTTGAGGTCAGAGCCAAGTTACGTCTCTCCACTGTCCTGGAAAAGCCGCTTTTTAACAGCATCAAAGCAAAATGCCTCAAATTTACAGTTCCATGAAACCTCCCCACAACCGCAGAGCTCGACTGCTGCCCTTCACTCCCTGTTCCCTGGCAGGGTTCCACGGGAAACAAAGGCAACCGCGGGGTTATGCAGGAATTTGGAGCTGGGTGGGGAGGTTTTTGTTGAGTTATTGTTTTGGGCAGAGGGGTAGGAGGGAAGGGAGAGCAAGAAAGCTCAGGAAATAGGTTGAAAATACAGATCCAGGCAGGAATTAGAGCTAAATCCTGAAGTTTTATGGCTTAGAGGGTGTGTTTTAAACAGGGGGGGGGAGCTTGGGAAAGGTTTGGGGTGTTATTGGGGGGAATAAGGTGTATGATTTACCCCCTCTGCAGAGATCCAAAGGCACCTGCCACCTCTGCAGGAAGGAGTGAAGGGGGAACCCACCTCAGCACCAGGGGCCTAATTAGTATTTCTAATCAAGGAGCAGCCCAACAGGAAACATTAAACCCCCAGGCTGAGCTCACAGGGAGTTCTGGCACCCCCACAATTCTGAAGCACGACATGAAGGCACTCGGCCCAAATTCCTGTTCGGGGCTTGGAGCCTCTTTTATTTTCATGTCATTTATTCCTGATGTGGCAAAGCTGAAGCAGCCGCAGAGGGAACCTGACATCTGTCAGGATTATTCACCTCCTCGTGCATTGCTGATGACATTTAACCACGCTGTTCTCCTGCGCCTTCGGAATCCAGGCAGGATCCTGGTGGCGAATCCCAGCAGGATCATCTCCTCCTGACCCCTTCCCAGCTTGACCAGTTGGTTAAGAGAGCAGTGTCTGAGTGGGCACATGGAGGGATCAGCAATTTATTAAGTGCTGGGAAAACCCACATGGCAAATTTGGGGCTTATGGGGAACAGTCAAACATCATGGAACCAGGGAGTGGGTTGGCTTGGGAGGGACCTTGAAGATCATTTTGTTCCACTCAGGGACACCTTCCACTATCCCCGTTTGCTTCAAGTGCCGGACACTTCCAGGGATCCAGGGGCAGCCATAGCTGCTCTGGGCACCCTGTGCCAGGGCCTCCCCATCCTCACAGCCAGGAATTCCTTCCCAATATCCCGTGTAACCCTGCCCTATGTCAGTGGGAAGCCATTCCCCCTTGTCCTGCCGCTCCATCTCTTGTCAAGTCCCTCTCCAGCTCTTCTGGAGACCCTTTAGGCACTGGAAGGGGTTCTAAGGTCTCCCTGGGGCCTTCTCCAGCTCTCCCAGCCTGGCACCAGAGCGGAGGGGCTCCAGCAACTTCCTAGCCCCAAAACAGGGCCTCAAGCAAAATCCTGACTCCTGGCGCACCCGGAGCACTGCAGGATGAGAGGGATCCGCAGGGGACTCACCTGGCACTTCCACTGTGAGGGATTTCTCCCGGGCCTGCAGCCTGTACACCAGCATGTAGGCGTTGCGGGAGCAGTGCGTGCCCTTGCCACACTTGGGCTTACGGGTCTGGGATTTCGATGGCTCCGCTGTGGGAACAAAAGGCAAAACCTCAGCAACACACGAGCTGAGCCTCCATTAACGGGATGAGTTTGCCACCCAGCCAGCTTCCCTGCGCCAGGCCTCTCTGCCAAGTGCTGGGCTTGGCATGGCTCAAAATTGTATCCCAAAGAAAGCCCCAAATCTCTGCAGCCTTTCTGGGTAAATCAAAGGGACTAAATTTAGGAGCCTGTTCTGAACCTCCCTTCTCCAAGAGCCTTTCTTCTCTCCCCAGTGGAACTTCTCTGAGCCAAAAGCCACTCTTGGAAAAACATCCTTTCTCCCTTTTGCCTCCTGTTCTGGTGTCCTGACTCCAAAGAAAAGAGTCAAATCCTCAGAGAAGAAAATCATATTTCCAGGTGATTGTGGATATGAAAAAAACACAGCAAAGCTTTTAGGAAGCCAACAGCCATGGAAAGGGTTGTTTTGGAGCAGCTGGAGGGGGATGTAAAGTTGTGTTGCAAGAGCTGCTGTTTCCAGACGGATAGTCAGGCAAGGAAAACACTTATCTACAGCTGCAGCTTCAAAAATCAAACCATTTTAAACAAAGAAAAAAAATTAAAGAAACACTGTTCCGTAAGTCAAACTCTAAATGGACCATTGAATTATTAAATTTCTTTTTCCCAAATTCTGAAAAAATGCATGTGTCTTTCCCACCCCCCCCACTATCCAGGGGACTTCCCAGGCTCTATTTATTTGCATTTTATCCAAGAATTTTCTAAATTGTTCCCATCTGCATGGCCAAGACTCTCCCCCCCACAGACCTTCACTCTATGTTACTGACCTTCTCCTGCTGTTACATGTATTTGTAACAAAGGAAGGCCTCAGTTTCGCCCAGAACAGGCAAATTACACCAAAACTTGATACAAATATTAAGCTCCCAGCTTAGAGAAGCTCCTAAATACACTCTACTTGTATTCTCCAAACAGCCTTGAATTGAAATACAAGAAATAAGAACATTTACTTGAAGTTAAGCATAAAACTTTATAAAATTGAGGTCACAGCAGTTTATTTGCATCTCATTTTGTC
The DNA here is from genome assembly GCA_013397795.1 of Orthonyx spaldingii. NCBI lineage: Eukaryota > Metazoa > Chordata > Aves > Passeriformes > Orthonychidae > Orthonyx > Orthonyx spaldingii. The sequence continues at coordinate 41,951 of VZTJ01004095.1, read as the reverse complement.
GCACTGGGTGAGTGGGGAGGGTAAAAACAAAGGCTGAACCGCTCTTGGTGCCTTTCAGGGCTCAGTCTCCCTGTGCACCACTAGATGTCCGGCCAGCTCCAGCCTGGGCCGGCAGCGAGCGCAGCCGAGGGGAGCAGGACACAGCTGCTGGCACAGGAAGGATCATGGAATCACCAAGGCTGGAAAACCCCTCCAAGAGATCAAGTCCAACGATTCCCTCAGCACTGCCAGGTCCACCCCTAACCCCTGTCCCCAGGTGCCACATCCAGACATTTTCTGAACACCTCCAGGGACGGTGACTCCACCACCGCCCTGGGCAGCCTGTGCCAATGCCTGACTACACCTTCTATGAAGGATTTTTCCCAATATCCAACCTAAAATCTCCCCTGGCACAGCTCGATGCTTTTTCGTCTCATCCCATCCCTGTTCCCTGGGAGCAGAGCCTGATGCCCACCCTGGCTGCCCCCTCCTGTCAGGGAGTTGTGCAGAGCCACAAGGTCCCCGCTGAGCCTCCTTTTCTCCAGGCTGAGCCCCCTCCAGCTCCTTCAGCTGCTCCTCAGAAGTTCTTCAGACTCTTCCTTGTGCTCCAGACCCTTCCCCAGCTTCACTGCCCATCTCAGGACATATTCCAGCACCTCAAGAAGCATCCCACAGGTGAGAACGAGGAAGTGGGAGAAGGCTGATGCCCTGTTATACCAAACGTTACACCAAACCTAGGGAGCACTTAAATCTGTGTTTTTGTCTCAAAACATGCCTTAAAGAAAAGGAACATTCCATAAATTCCAATCACAGCAAAGCATCCTGGTGGGCCAGAATTCCTGGGAATGGATTGCTTGCACGGCAAGTGAATTTCTTATTAATTTCCCTGTGTTTCCCCTCTGCGAGCACCTGCACTACAGAACACTGAACCACTAAAAAACCAATTCACTCCAAATGCCAATTCAGCACTGAGATGCTCTTATTTATTGACTGCAGAGTGAGAAATCCACAGGTTCAGCCTCAGCCCGAGCTCTCCAAGAAATCTCCAAGAAATTCAGTCCAGGAACATGGTGAGCCAGTAAAAGAGAAAAGCACCAAGGAAAAAGCTCAGAGTAAAAAGGCAATTTTAGCTTTCAAGTTGTTATTTGGATCGAAATTGTTTTTACTACCTCCAAGTAAAACACCTCAGTGGAAACAGAACCATAATGTGCTAAGGAAACTGAAAGCATTCTCCTTATCTGTTCCAAGGAAGTGGCACTTGCCTGTTGCTCCCTGATAGGAACCCGCTGCCCGCGTTATCGGCGTCTTATCTGCCATGTGGCAGCCAGAGAAATACTAGAGCAGCTGATCACGAGGTGTAAACACTCACACGGGGCTGAAACGAAGCAAATCTGGCTGCAATCACCAGGATTGCTGTTTCCCACGTTCCTCGGAGCCGTGACAGCCCGTGTAGGAGCGCTCCGGGGAGCAGCAGGAGGCTGCATCCGGGGACGCCCGTGCTTTTGGTGAAAAGAGTTATTTTAAAAGGGCACTCACAACTGAAAGGTTTTACCTAGATCTTCCTCAATCCCCAACTGCAGTTTCTTCCCCTCCATCTTCTCGATGTCTTCGTCGTTGAACTTGTACCACTCGCCCGTCTGCGGGTCCTTCACGTGGGCGATGTAGTGGCCGGAGTAGGCACTGACCCCGCGGTGGATGAGCACAGCGCTCAGCTCGTACACGTACACCCCGTCTGCAAGGCAAGCAGCACTCACACACAGCTCTGCAGCCACAGCACTCTACTCTCCTGTCCTAAAACTCCGTGTTTTCACCAGGCAGCAAAGCCTGCGCCTGAACTCACAGCTCTTCACCACATTGCTGAGAGGGCTGTGGCTTAATGACAGGGATGGTGCCTGAAATAGGGGCTTCAAACAACTCTTCACAGAATTTTCAATCAAAAGGAGGATTCAGAGGAATCACTGAATCCCAGAATGGTTTGGGTTGGAAGGGATTTTAAAGCCCATCTTGCTCCACCTCTCTGCCGTGGGCAGGGACACTTTCCACTGTCCCAGGTTGCTCCAAGCCCCGTCCAATCTGGCCTTGGACACTGCCAGGGATCCAGGGGCAGCCACAGCTTCTCTGGGCACCCTGTGCCAGGGTCTCACCAACCTCACAGGGAGGAATTTCCTCCAAAACAGAATTACAGAGGAGATCTGCCGAGAGGCAATGGGCAAAGATAATAAAAAACTGCCCCAAACCCACTTTTTTGCTCCATGAAAGGCTCCATGTCCAGCAGCTCTGAGAAGCCGATGTAGGTGTTCAGCTTCTTCTTGTGGCCAGTTTGCCTGTGCGGAGGCAAAGCTTTGGCTCAGGGCACAGCACAAACAGCTCCCATCCCAAAATAACTCCCTTGAATCCTCCCCAAGCACCCCCAGAGAGGCTCAGACACCCCGTCCCCCCTCAAATTAAAGCAGGAGGAGCAGGGTAGGTGACTTCCCAAAGGGCTTCCAGGGTGTTCCCACTCACCTGTCAAACACAAAGCGCATGAGCTGCAGGTTGAGGGTGCAGGGCAGGCTGAGCAGACGGATCTTCCTCGTGGCGTTCTGCTTGCTCTGACAAGTCTCACAAAAATAACGATTGTCCCCTTCTAATTTTTCCTCCTGAGTGCAGAGAGGCAGAGGGAAAGGTCTTGAGAATATGTCAGCACTGAAAAGTCAATTCAGCTACTCGACAGCTGGAGAATGAGAAGCACCAAAGTTATTTTAACTATTTAAGTCTCTTTTCAGCTGCTTCCCAAATTTTTCTCTGAGTTAAAGACACACTAATAACTGCACTGCACAGCATGGCCAGAGCAGGCTGCTCTCACTTTAAGGCAACTTTTAGACTGAATCAAGCCCCATTCCAAGTTCTCAGGTCTCTTACTCTTGCTCCTTGCTTGACTGAGTTGGTTTATACCAAAGAAAATAATTAAATCACCCCTTTTACGAGTTCACATGGACCCAGTTAATGTAAAGCCACATTTTAGCCTGGGAACCACAACCTTCTGCTCAGCCACCCAAAACCACCCTGCAAGAGTCACTCACTGCCTAAGCACACTCAAGGGCAGGATTAGGCCAGAGGAAAATTCCAACCCCCCCTAAAAAACATCACAGGGTTGTGTTGTGTGAAGGAGGAGCAGACAAATGTCAAGTTCACCAACTCAGGAGTTTAATGTGTGCACCCAAACCAGTTTTTTTCATAGCAGACCTTCCAGGCAGAGCAACTGGTTTGCTAAGTGCGCCAGCAACCAAGGAGCTCAGGGAAGGGCTTCAGGTTAGTTCTGTCCCAAATATTTTGAGTGGAATCCACACCTCAGTGTGCCAGAGCTGAACTTCAGATCCAGGCAAATTTTCAAGCTGAATTGAGAGCACTTGCAGCTGTTCCTGCAGCTATTCCCGGCACTCCCTGGTACTTTTGAGAGCACATTTTTCAGCAGGGAATGTCTCCTGTTGCTATGCAGATGAGCACTGACACAGAAAACACAGAAAGCAGCCATCCTCCCAGTGCTATTCGTGACAAAGCAGGCAGGGACTTCTCCCTAACTTTCCTGGCAAAGTATTTTAACTAAAAATGCAACTTTCAAGTACTTTTTAAAGCTGTAACAGAAGCATGTGATCTCATGGAGCCATTCCTTGCTCCACGCCTCAATCCTCATTTTTTGGGTCTGCAGAAAAAAACATTTTCACTTGGAAGCATCTCACTGAGCCAAGTCAGCGGCTTCACTCCGACACCGACCTCCAAGGCTGTGAATTGGAGGAAGGAATTGAAATTCCTTGCTAAAAATAGCAGGACTCCAACCCCAACGAGCTCATACCTTGAGGAATTCCGTTATACAGTCTGTCAACTGCTTGTGCCCTTGGATGTTTAACTCCAGCTCGTAAAATTTAGACACCAGTTTAGATTCTCTGCCACACTGGTTGCAGCTGGGATGGGAAAGAAGACAAAAATATATCTGAGGACAGGTCATGGCTCACGTGTTGGAGCTCCCCAGCCTTAGTAAAATATTTCTTGAATAAAACCAGGAGAAAAAGTGAAGTCAGGGCTAAGGAGATTCACACCTCCACACCACAAAAACTCCAGAAGGTTTAAACAGCTTAACAGCGCCTACCAGGACCTGTCACAACTCGCATGCACCATTTTATGTTATTTTTAAGGTGAAATCCACAGCTCTGAGAACACAGGAATGAAAATACAACACTCAGGACGCTATTTTCTGGCTGCAGGACCTGCCACTCCATTAGCTCACTTGCAGGTTTAATTGGTAAATCCTCATTAAAGGATTAAAAGCAGTTGGAGAACTGTCACAGCAACACCACACGCACAGGAATAGGAAAAGAAAAGATAAATATTTCTCAGAAAGTGTTTCTGCTGCAGCTTAACTGCCTGCTCTGGTTGTTAGGAGGGATCTTCCCCTCTCAAAACCTTCTAAAAATTTAAATATTTACAAAAAGTGTCTTCCCAAAACTATAACTTACACCGTGACATAAGCATACTCTCCACAGAACTGCTTTTGCACAATGTTCCGGACATCTGGGTTTTTCTGTTTGGACAAAGTATCTTCCAGCAGGGACATGAACAGCTTAGAAAACTCCTGGGCATCCTGAAAGAGAAAACCAAGTTCATTAACAATCCACCACAGCACAATCCCAACCCTGTCACTAATTCACTGCTAATTACCCCAAGCCCTCCACACAGGCCATGCCGAGGCTCCGTGAACTGCATGGGAAATAAAGACCAGGCAGGAGAACTAAGGAAAACAGAGGAATTTGGCTAAAAGGAGCGTGAGGCCCTCGGTGTGGGAGCACAGCGGGAGCTGCCGTGGCTCCCTGCCAGCACTGCCGGGGGCTTTGACTTCTGCCCCGCTCCTCCCAGGATTCTGGAAGGGATAAAAACCCTCCTGTGGAGCTTTCAAGCCCCTTGATCCTCGTTTTTGCAGCTGTCCCTGCGTGGATCAGAGGTGAGACGAGAAATAAAAACACCCCAAAAATGTGAAGCTGCTCTGTGGGTGATCCCAGTGATGCTCCGGAGCTTCCACACACCCAGCTCGGGGCCTTTTTCTCCCACCCTGGATCTCCTCTCCCAAAACCAAACAAGTTTTGGCCTTTCTCAGCTGCTCTTTGGTGTCCCTGGTTGGCTTCCTTCCCCTCCTGACCCTCCCAAAGGAAATATTTGCTCTGGTTCTTCCTCCAGGACCTCCCGTTACCTCTCCGAGTGGATTTCCAAGCCGTGCCCCTCTCCCGAGCTCTCCCCAGCTGCAGCCTCACAGGGCCCTGCAGCACTCGCCTCCCACAGCTCCCCTCGGACCCCGGCTGGCTCCTGGTGATCCACCTCACCCTGAGCAGCTCCTCACCCCTGGGAGGGCGCTTCCCTGGGAGGAGCAGCCCATGGAACACCTGCAGAAGGGCCCTCACCGCAGCTCTGACTCCCACCCATCCCATCCCATCACTCCCTTGGCTCCTCCTGATCTTCTGCACTCATCACTTCCCAGCCTCATCCCATTGCCCCTGGGCTCCTCCTGATCTCCCCATCATCATCCCATTGTTCCACATATGAGCCCATCATGTCCTGGGCTCTTCCTTGTCTCCCTGTTCTCATCCCATTTCCCTGGCCCCTCCCCATCACTCTTTATTCTCATTCTCTCACTTCCTGGACCCCTTCTGATCTCTTTGGCCTCATTCCATTGCTCCTTAGCCCCATCCCATCATTCCCTGGGTTCCTCCTATCTCCCTGTCCTCCATCCCATTCCTCCTTGAGATCTCCTGATCTCCCTGTCCCCATCCCATCACTCCCTGTCCCCATCCCATCACTCCCTGGGTTCTTCCTGATCCCTCTGGGCTGCTGATGCCCTGATCCCCTCCATTCCCCCCATTCCCCCCCTGCACTCTGGGAGGGGCCCAGAGCCTCACCACCCCCTTCATGTTTGCCCCCAGAAGCCAGACCCAGCTGGGAGCTGCCCAGTGACAGCCCAAGGGTGATTCCCAACTTGTGGAAGTGTCAGGAATCCCCTCCCACACACCTGCTGCTGCCCCGTGTCCAGCCCCAAGGCCTTGACAAAGCCCGAGGGATCGATGTAGCGCCGCTTGCTGTTCTGCAGCAGAGCAAACAGGTACTGCAGGTGCTCACAGATGCTCTGGGGCTCATAATCTGGGAAAAACAAGGCACAGCAGGAATTCAGGGCGAGAAGGGATCGTTCCAAGTGTTTCACTTGTTCTGGTTTCGTCAGGGGAAATGAACCACTACGAGTGATGGAGCTGGAAGGTGGTCTGAGTTGTCAGGAAAACTGGAGTGCATCATGTAGGTGATGATGGCAAATCCCAGCACAAGCTAAATAGAGAACAATTTAGGTTGGAAGAAATCCTTAGGATCATCAAGCCCAACTGTAAGTATTTGTTTTCTGCAACTTTCAGACAGGAGGGTGGAGCCAGGCTCAGGGAACAAGGGGCAGGATGAGAAGAAATGACCTTGAGTTGCACCAGGGGAGGTCTAGGTTGGTTATTAGGGAAAATTCCTTTATGGAAAGGGTAGTCAGGCACTGGAACAGGCTACTCAGGCAGTGGTGGAGTCACCATCCCTGGAGGTGTTCAGAAAACATCTGGCTGTGGCACCTGGGTACACAGGTCAATGGTGGGCTTGGCAGTGCTGGGGGAATGGTGGGACTGATAATCCTGGAGGGATTTTCCAACCTTAAGGATTTCATTATTCCACCCCGCAGTGCCCAGTGTGAAGGGTTTACACAGCGTGCACCAATTACCCCGGAAAACAGCTTCTTATTTACCCCAGAAGGTTAAACATCACTTAAAACTACCATGAAAGGGAGCAGAGCTGAGGTGGCTGCGCTGACCCAGAGCTTCCCTGGGAAAAGCACCCAAGACCAGGACAAACTGGGAGCTTTAATCCTATGTGGGACCCAAATTTCAGCTGTGCCGTGGGATAAGTGCAGCTCTGTCACAGCACAGGCCAGCCCTGATCCACATGTTCCACTCCCAGCACCACCACTGGGCTGCTCTGGGAAGCGAGACCAAACCAAATCATCATTTTCAACCAGCTCAGATCACTCTGGTCCAAGAAATCACTTGGATTAAGGTTGGTTCGTTCCCAAAATCCAGGTGACGGCTCAAAACTAACAGTGCAGCAATGGGATGTAGGGCTGTGGCTTCATCCACGGATTCTCCCAATAAACCTTATCCCAACGGGCGGTTCCAGGAGGAAAGGAAGGAATCCCTTTGTCCCACGCACCTGTGTCCTTGGGAACGCCGTCCCCGCAGGCGCTGGGGCACAGGTAGAGCGCCTGCCGCAGCTCCAGGTTCAGGAACCACATCTGCAGGAAGGTGTTGACGTAGCAGGTGGCGCCGAGGTTCGTCAGCCCCACGAAGGCGTTCTGGGGGGGCAGAGAAAGGGCCGGGGTCACTTCCCCTCGTCCCCAGCGTCTCCCGGGGGCCCCGGGGCTGGGCTTTGGGGGTACCTTCTTGCGGCGCTCGCAGTTGGGGTCGTCGATGTTGTGGAAGCTGTTCTCGTCGATCTCGCCCAGCCACACGTGCTCCCCAATGCCCACCAGGCAGTTGGGGTTCCCCCGGCAGTTCCTCCTGGGGAGCCAGACCCCAGCTGTCACCCACATGTCCCCTGGGGGCTGGGAGGGGTGACAGCGGGGAATATGGGGGCAAGGACAAGGGGGAGCCCAAGATGTTGAACGGGATGAGACACGGAACACTCCCCCCTACCCAAAAATGGTGGCCGTGGGTGAGGAAGGAGGTGGAGAACTAGAGGGCTTTGTAGCAACCCTCTGCTGGTAAAAAAGGGGGACCCCGAAGAGAGTATGGGGCCAAGGGGGTCTCCTGCATCTGGGAAGCCAGGCAGGGAGAGGGGTCGCCCAACTCCAGGGTGAGTGCCCCATATCCAAGCAAGGAGAGGGGTTCCCTACAACCCACAGGGATCCCCTATAAATGTGGAGCCAGGCGGGGAGAGGGGTCCCCACAACCCTGGGGTGGGAGTGGTTCCCTCTGGGAAGCCAGGCAAGAAGGGGGGTTCCCTACAACCGCGGGGTTCTCCTATAAATGGCGAGGGACAATCAAGCAGACAGGCCCCCCACAACCCCATGGGAGCTCCGCTATATCTGAAGAGTCCAGCAACAAGGGGTCCCCCCACAACACCAGGGGGGTGCCCTGTATCTGGTAAGCCAGGCAGGGAGGAGGGTCCCGCACTACCCCAGGGGAGCTCCCCTACATCTGAGGAGCCAGAGAGCGAGAGGGGACCCCCACAACCCGGGGAGGGTCCGCTGTGTCTGAGCAGACAGGGACAGAGGTTCCCCACCACCCCAAGGGAGTCCCCTGTGTCCGGGGAGCCACACAGGGACACCGTGCTGAGGGCCGGGGAAGGGGGGTCCCCAAGAAGGGAACATGGGGGAGCCTCCCCCGACCCCGCGGGACCTCGGCGGGGGCGGGGAACGCCCCGCGCCTCACGCGGGGAGGGAACACGGGGGGTCCCCCAGCCCCGGGAGCCGGGGGAGCCCCCAGACCCCACGCGCGCCGTGGGGGGGTTGGGTGCCCGGCCCGGCCCCGCGGTACCGGCAGGCGCCGCGCTGGCAGGGCTCCAGCCGGACGCGATAGGCCGCCTCGATGTGCTCCTGCGCCACCGCCTCGGGCGGCACCGTCTCGGTCCAGCGCCACGCCGCCTTCTCCAGCTGCAGCCGCGGCGCCATCGCTCCCGCGGGCGCCCCGGGGCTGCCCCGGCCCGGCCCGGTCCGTGCCCCGGTCCTCGGCCCGGTCCCGGCCCGGTCCCGATCCCGCCCGGCCCCTCCCGCCACCGTCAGGCCGGTGACGCCACGAGCGCGACGCGCTGACGGCGCGAGGCGCTGACGTTACCGGACCGCGACGCGCTGGGGGCGGGGCGTCAGCCTCG
>VZTJ01004095.1:11632-25598 GCA_013397795.1 Orthonyx spaldingii | reverse complement strand
CCATCCATCCATCCATCCGTCCATCCATCCATCCCCCATCCATCCATCCATCCATCCATCCATCCATCCATCCATCCATCCATCCATCCATCCATCCCCAACCTTCATACCCATCATGGGACCCCGTTATCCATCCCCATGGTGCCTATCCTGCCAGGCTGGCCCTGATCTCTGTGCCAGTGTCCCAAAGGTGGTACCCATCCCCATCCCCATCCCACCTCCACCCCCATTCCCACCCCCACGCCTATCCCCATGTCCCAGGATGGTGCCAGCTGTGTCCCTGTGTCACTCACCCTCGGTGCATCTCTCCCCAGTCTTGCCCAGGTGGCAGCGGCAGGGGTAGCCCTGCCCGTCCGCCCGGTTGACACAGGTGGCATCAGGCCCACACGCCTCTGTGGGGGGACAAGCCATGAGCACCCATCCAGGAGGGACCCTGGGATGATGTCCCCACAGAGGGAGCGGTGTCACCTACCCGGGTGACAGTGCAAAGCCTGCGAGTACTCGCAGTTGCTGCCAGTGAAGCCGTGGGGACATCGGCAGACGTAGGTGCCACTCTCGTCGTCCTGGCACACGCCGCCGTTCTGGGCGAGGGGTGACAAGGGTGTCAGCGGTGGGCAGGGATGGGTGGCCATCACCTCCTCCCCTCCATCCTCACCTGGCACGGCCGGTCCTGGCAGGTGGGACAATTGGTGACACCGTGTGCCTGCAGGTCCATGTCCCCAAAGGCCACCTCCTCCCCTTGGATGCGGAGCTGGCGCACGCAGCCTGCGGGGCAGTGGAGATGGGCAGAACTGTCACATGATGCCCAGCGTCCCCTCACCCCTCACCCTCCCCAAAACCCGCCACTCACCCATGAAACCCCGGCTGAGCCCTGTCTTTGCCACAGCGCCGATGTCGGGGTACCCGCCCAGGAACAGCTCCTCGTTCAGATCCAGCCCTTGGAACTTCCCCTGCGGGCACAAGAGGGTGGGCACCACCTCCAGCACCCCAATCCCCCCAACAGCCCACCCCAAAGCAATACCTGGGAGGTGCCGTTCACAGCCGGGTGCCCATCCAGGCCCAGCGAGCCCCAGGTGAGGTTGCGGAGCAGCCGCACGGTGTGGTACTCGCCCAGCCGCAGCGCCGTGGGGTGACGGATGGTGGCCATGCCCGAACCAGCATCAAACCTGATTTTTTTGGGGGCACAAGGGGTGTGGGTGAGTGCTGGCAGCTGTCTCCCACCTCTCCCATAGCACCCACTCATAGGTCTCACCTAAATTCGGGGCGTCCACCCACCAACCCGAAGGAGATGAAGTCAGCGCCACTGTTTTTCCGCTGCCCGTTGTAGAGGAGAAGCCCTGAGGAGTGGCAGGGGATCAGGTGGGACAGTCCCCATCCTGAGGTGGGGGGTCATGTCCTAGGGGACCCCAAAATCCTCCCAGCATGGAGGAGAAACCCCCCATAAATCGGAGGCTCTCAGATGAATAGAGAATGGGAGATAAAGGAGGGCAAGGGGAGCATGAAGGGTGGGGAGGACAAAGGGAGGGAAGGGAGGGGGAAATGATGGAGGGGACATGAAGGGGGACACAGAGGACACATGGGGGACACGGGCTCACCATCGGCAGCATCAGGTCGGAAAGTGATGAGGATCTCAAACCTCTTGTAGGCGTCCTTGATGGTGGGCAGGGGGAGGAAGGAGCGGGGCGACTGCCCGAAATAGGGGACCACGTGCTCTGTGGGGACCGGGGGGTCAGGAGGGGAAGGACACATCACCCCCTGCTCCCGTCCATCCATCCATCCGTCCCTCTGTCTGTCCTCACCTTGGACCTTCAGCACGTAGTAAGCCGTCTGCTGGCCTCGGTGGTTGGCGGCCACGCAAGTGTAGACGCCGGCGTCCTCGGGGCGCACGGCCGGCAGCGTCAGCACGTTCCCCTGCACCCTGGCACCCGCCGGCAGCTCCCCCTCCAGCTGTGGCACAGCAGAGGGGGGGCCACACCCCCAAGCGGCCCCCACCCCCCCTGCCACCCCCCCCCTCCCCCCCTCCACTGCACCTTGCTCCAGGTGATCTCTGGCAGTGGGAAGCCAGATGCCAAGCACGGCAAAACAGCCGCCGATCCGATGGACACCTCCTTCACCTCCGGCTGCCCAGCGATTTGAGGAGCAGCTGGGGACGCACAGAGGTGTCACCACCCCGCGGTGACACGGTGTGTGTCCCCACCTCTGTGTCCCGTGCTCACCTTGCACGTGGAGGATGACGTGGGACTGGACGGTGCCCACGGCGTTGGTGGCGGTGCAGCGGTACTGCCCGGCGTCCGCCCGCTCCACCTGCTCGATGGTGAGGGTGCCGGCACGGACCAGCACCCCGGGGCGGATGCGGCCCCCCACCTTGCTCCAGGTGACGTGGGGACGGGGTTCCCCCAAGCCCAGGCACTCCAGCTCCACTGTCGTCCCTGCCAGCACCGTCTGCACCGCGGTCCGGATGTTGATCAGGGCCCTGGGGAGAGCTTGGGGGGACAGTGGGGTTTTGGGGTGAACCCCTGGCACAGGAAGGAATTGTGGTTTGGCGCCGGAGTGGGAGATAGGGAGAAACTGGGTTCCTGAGGGGATGTGGGACAATTGGGGTGGCTGTGGGAATGGGGAGAGGTCAGAGGTATTGGAGTCCTCATGAGCATGGGGAGACATGGGGGGTACCAGGATGGTCATAGGTGTGGGAAGAGATAGGGGGCACTGGGGTGTCCGTGGGTGTGGGGAGAGATTGATTGTGTTGGGGTGTCCACAGGCACGGGGAAGGGTGGGGTATTGGGGTGCCTGCAGGCTTGAGGAGAGATTTGGGGTCACCATGGGCTTTGGGGGCAATGGGGGTATCAGGGTGCCTGTGGGTGTAGGGAAATTGAAGGTGCTGGGGTGCCCCTCGGTGTGGGGATGTGGGGGTCCCAGGGTGCCCTTGTTGGTGGGGGACAGGTCAGGGGGTGCACCCCTGGTGCTGGGGTGACGCTCCTACCCTGGACAGTGAGGGTGGCCCTGTCCTCCGCCTGCCCGCCCGGGGCGCTGGCCCGGCACACGTACACGCCCTGCGCCGCCGGCGCCAGCTCCGGCATCCTGCGGGGACACAGCCAGGGTGAGGGACCCCACAGGGGGCCAGCGTGGGGGTCCCACCTCCCTGTCCCGTGTTCCTTACCGCAGCACCCCATCCCGCACGCTGTGGGTGGTGGGCAGCTCCCCACCTTCCTTCAGCCACTCCACACGGGCACGGGGGTCCCCGGACACAGAGCAGGCAAATTCGGCGGTGCCACCCACCCCCTTGACGAGGCTCCCTGGTGTCACCCGCACCACCAAGGGACCACCAGCGATGTCCCCACCTTCACCAGCACCACCTGAAAGAGATGCAGAGCCCCAGTGGTACCCAGTGGCACTGGGAGCATCCGAACAGGAATGTGGAGCCCCAGTGGTCCCCATCAGCACCCGGCTCCCCTGGGCAGGATGCAGAGCTCTGAGGGCACCCAGTGGCACTGCCACCACCCCATGCGGAGCACCAATGGTACCCAGGCCGGGGATGGGCTCACCATGAACAGCCACACGGGCGAAGGCCTCGGCGGTGCCGACGCGGTTGGTGACGAGGCAGCGGTAGGTGCCGGCGTCGGCAGGCGCCGCGGGGCTGAGGTGGAGGAGGCCGGCGCGGTGGGCCACACGCGCCGAGAGGCTGCCGTTCACCTTGTCCCAGGTGTAGTGCAGCGGGGGGGTGCCGTGGGCCAGGCACTGCACCTGCAGCGCGTCACCCACCCGCACCGCCGTGTCCTCCGGGAGGATGGTGGCGTACGGAGGTGCTGCGGGATGAGTAGAGTCATCAGCTGGGATGGGGCCAGGAATGGGTCAGCAGGGTAAGGAGGGTGTCGGTGAGGGGTGTAGGGAGGGATGGAGATGGGCGTGTGTTGGGATGGATGAGAGTTGGATGGATCCATGAGGAAGGGGTGGATAGAGCAGTGTCGAGAGGAGATGGAGATATGGATGGGTGGGATGGCTGAGTGATGGATGAATCCACCAGGAAGGAAGGAAGGAAGGAAGGGATGGATGGATGGATGACTGAAGAGTTTGAGAGGACATGGTGAGTCGAGTGTGTGCTGGGATGGATGAGATGGATGATGCAGGAGGAGAAGATGGATGCAGGAGTCAGGAAGTGTAGAGTTGCATGTGAGCTGGAAAGATTGAATGGTGGATGAATGTAGCAGGAAGGGGTGGATGGATAAGTTTGAGGGGAGATTGAGAGATGAGTGTGTGCTGGGATGGATCACATGGATGGATGCGCAAGGAAGGGATGGATGGATGGATGGAAAAGATGTGAGAGGAGATGGAGAGACGGACGTGAGTTGTGATGGATGAGTCATGGGTGAATCCACAAGAAAGAAAGGGATGTAAGAGTAAGGAGATGGAGAGATGGGTGTGTGCTGGGAGTAATGAGATGGATGGATCCATGAGGAAGAGATGGAAGAAGAGATGTGAGCAGAAATAAAGAGATGGGTTTGAGCTGGCACGGATTAGCCATGGATGGATCCATGATGGATGGGTAGATGGATGGATGAGAGAGCACAAGTGGAGATGGACGTGCACAGGGATGGGACAAGCGGGTGGACACATCAACGGGAAGGGTTGATGATGGAGCTTGAGTGGAGCTTGAGAGGAGGAGGATGAGTGCTGGGATGGAGTGATGATGGTCCTGCGAGGAAGGGCTGGATGTGAGAGTGGGAGTGGCGATGGAGGCGGCCACATGCAGAGGAAGGATGGGTGATGGCCACAGCGAAGGTGGCAGCAGGAACCTGGGGCACCCCTACCCCCTGCTGTCCCCTCCTTACTCTCCACATCAAGGGTGACGAAGACTTCAGTGGAACCGACGGGGCTGCTGGCATTGCAGATGTACTGGCCCGAGTCCTGCTGCGCGGCACGAGGGATCACCAGGCTGCCGTTCACCACACGGTGCTGCCAGGGCAGCGGTGCCCGCAGCTTCGACCACTCGATCCGGGGTGCTGGGTCACCTACGACCACACCGTGCCCATCACCGCGGTGTCAGGTACTGCTCAGGACACCCCTTCTCCATCATGCTCCTCCAGGCTCCCCGTACCTCTGGCCGTGCAGTGCAGCGTGGCCGTGTCCCCGGCCACCACGGTGACAGTAGATGGTGCGGTGACCTCGGGGGCCCCGGGGTGCCGCTGTGCCGACTCCACGCTGACGTCCACCCGTGCCTGCGCCGAGCCCAGGGCGCTGTGTGCCGTGCACACGTAGGTCCCGGTGTGCTCCTGCTTGGCCGGCGAGAGCTGGAGGGGGGACAGGGTGGGGATGAGCACCAGGAACTTCCCGGTACCCCGTGGTGGCCCTGGGTGCCCCCTCACCTGCAGTATGGCCTGGCTGTCCATGTGCAGCAGCGTCTGGTGCTCCACCTTCTGCCGCGAGCCCAGCCGGCTCCAGCGCACCAGCGGCCGCGGCTCGCCCCGGCCCAGGCACTCCAGGCTCAGGGATTTGCCCTCCTTCACTGTCACGGGGCCTGGTGGCATCACTGACACCGTGGGGGTGCCTGGAGAAGGGGGAGGACATTGGGGTGGGGATTGGGACGCCACCATGAAGGATGTTGGCCTGGCCATGGGGACACCCATCACCCTGAGAGCATCGGGAGCATGGGAGGAAATGAGCATGAGGGACACAACATCTCAGGAGCATCCGAAGCTCGTGGAGGACATCAGCATGGGGATGGGGACATCACAACTCCTGGAGCCCCTGGAAGGACACCAGCATGGGGACATGGGCACCACCACTCCAGGAGCACCTGAAGCATGGAGAGGAGATGGGGACAGGGACACCACCACTCCAGTGGTATCTGTATGACATGGAGGACACCACGGTGACAGGGAGACCACCCTGAGGGCACCTGGAGCACATGGAGGACATGGGGATGGGGACAGAAGTTCCCTGGGGATACCTGGAGCATGTGGAGATGGGGACACCAGTTCCCTGGGGACACCTCGAGCACATGGAGACAGCGACAGGGCCACCCTGACCACCTCATACCTTGCACCACGAGGTTGACAACGCTGCTGGCAACGCCGAAGCGGTTGGAGGCCACGCAGTGGTAGGCACCCTGGTTGCCCACGTGGGCACCGGTGATGGAGATGACTGAGCCATTGGTGCTGATCTTCACATTGTCTGGGCAAGGAGGAGCCATCAGCACCAGGGCCACCCTGGGGACCATGCCAGAGCCACCCTGGGGACCACCATACCTTGGAGGTGTTGGCCAGGCCCCATCCGCCAAGTGATGTTGACAGGCCGGGCGCCATCGTGGACGCGGCACTTGAAGGTGGCATCTTCACCTGGTGCCACCGCCATGCTGTGTGGGTCGATGGAGATGATGGGGCTCTGCAGACCTGTGGGGACAAAGGGACAGAGAGGCCACAAGGTCACTCACATCACTCATCTCCCCCCAGCATCCTCCCTCACCCCCTGGCCGCACTCACGGTAGCTGGAGCTGTCACGGGAGGTGACAGTGACAGAGACAATGGCCTCACGGGAGACACTGCCCGTGTCAGCCCGGCACACGTACTCTCCTGAATCGGCCACTGAGAGCTGTGACAGCCGCAGCCGGGACCCTGAAGTCTGGGGACATCATAACAGAAGGTGGTGGCATCACCCAGCCATGCACAGCCACCACTGTCCCCCACCAGTGTCCCCACCTACCTGGTGCTTGGCTGGGAGGGCCCCACCACGCTTGTACCAGGTGATGGTGGCCTGTCCCTGGCCGGCCACCACGCAGTCCAGGTCCAGAGTCTGTCCCTCGGTGACAGAGGACGCTGAGGACTCGATGTGGATGGGTGGCATGATGCCGGTGGCTGCATGGGCAGGATTGAGGGTGAACGGCCCCAGTGGTCCCTGACACCAGAGGGGACCTGTCCCCTGGAGGGTGGCACTCACAGTGGGATGGGTTGGCTCCGTCATCGATGGTGACGATGAGTGATGTCTCCTGTGTGACACCACCTGATGTCACCCGGCACACGTACTCCCCCGAATCGGCTGCTGTCACCTGCGGGATGCGCAGGCGGGTGCCTGACACCTGGAGGGGACAGTTAGGGGACAAGTCAGCACCATAGAGCAGGGGACAGGACAAATTCAGGGTGACCCTCCCCTGTCCCCTACCTGGTGGCCAACGGGCAGGGAGCCACCACGCTTGTACCACGTCACGGTGGTGGGGCCGGACCCTGCCACCACACAGTTGAGGTCCAGGGTCTGTCCCTCGGCGATGGCCGAGGACAAGGACTCGATGCGGAGGGGCTGGGAGATGCCAGAGGCTGGGGGAGGACAGGGAAAGGGAACGTTTAGCACCAAGATGACACCCGACTGTCCCCAAGCGCTGCCCTCTCTCTCACACTCACTGTAATAGGTGCCAGCGCTGCTGGGCACGGTGACAATGACAGACGCCTCCTGGGTGACGGTCCCCAGGGTCACCCGGCACACGTACTCCCCTGAATCGGCCACTGCCACTTGGGCAAGGCGCAGCCGGGTCCCCGACACCTGAGGAGGTGACAGGTTGGGGACACATCAATACCTGATGCAGGGTTGTGGCATGCAGGGCAAAGCCACCTCCCCCATGTCCCACCTGGCTGTTTGGTGGCAGAGCTCCCCCGCGCCGGTACCAGGTGACGTGGGGATGACCCTGTCCTGCCACCATGCAGTTGAGGTCCAGCGTCTGTCCCTCGGTGACAGCAGCGGAGGAGGTCTCGATCCTCACTGGTGGCGTGACACCAACAGCTGTGGGTGGCAATAGCGGTCACCACGGTGTCCTCACCACGTCCCTATGTCACCTCTCACCCATCCCAATACCGTAAGAAGAGCCGGCGCCAGTCTGGATGGTGACGATGAGGGATGTCTCATGTGTGACACTGCCCGATGTCACCCGGCACACGTACTCCCCTGAATCAGCTGCTGTCACCTGCGGGATGCGCAGGCGGGTGCCTGACACCTGGAGGGGTGACACACGTGAGAATGGGGACACAAACCCCTCAACATCACCAAAAATTCCTCTTCTACCCCAAAATGCTCTCTCAGTGTCCCCTACCTGGTGCTTGGCTGGGAGGGTTCCCCCACGCTTGTACCAGGTGACAGTGGCCTGTCCCTGCCCGGCCACGATGCAGTTGAGGTCCAGGGTCTGTCCCTCGGCCACGGAGGAGGACGAGGACTCGATGCGCACCGGAGGGGTGACACCAATGGCTGGAAACAGAGACAGGAGTGTCACTGCAAGCACTGTGGCACTGTCCCCCAGTCCTCAGTCACCTCCTCCTGTCCCCACTCACGGTAGGTGCTGGCACTGCTGGGCTGGATGGTCACCATGATGGAGATCTCCTTGGTGGTGGCCCCACTGGTCACCCGGCACACGTACTCGCCCGAGTCGGCCGCTGTCACCTGCAGCAGCCGCAGCCGGGAGCCGGACACCTGCAGGGAGGGGACATGGGGGTCACTGGGGCCATCAGCTCTGGCAAGGGGTCATCTGGGATTGCACAAGGCCACTTGAGCTTGTACAGAGCCACTCTGGGCTTGCATGGGCCACCTGGGCTTATATGGGGTCACTCGGGCTTCCGTAGTCATGGGGCCACCTGGGCCTGCCCAGGACCAGCCAACCTTGCATGGAGTCACCAGGACTTGGATGGGTCGCCGGGTCTTGCCCAGAGCTGTGTGTCATCCCTATCCTGTGTGCTTGGTGACATCCCTCCTCGCTTGGTGACATCCCCTTTCTGTGTCCCCTACCTGGTGCTTGGCTGGGAGGGTTCCCCCACGCTTGTACCAGGTGACAGTGGCCTGCGCGGGGCTGGCGATGACACAGTTGAGGTCCAGGGTCTGTCCCTCAGTCACGGGGGATGACAGGGATGAGGACTCGATGCGCAGGGGGGTCGTGCTCCCCGGGGCTGGGGACCAAGATGGGTCAGAGACTGTGACCACCACCATGTGTGACCCTCCCAGGGACACTGGGAGCAGTGTCACACCCCATGGCTAACCTCCCGTGTCCCCTGTGCCCACTCACAGTAGGCACTGGCACTGCTGGGCTGGATGGTCACCATGATGGAGGTTTCCTTGGTGGTGGCCCCGCTGGTCACCCGGCACACGTACTCGCCCGAGTCGGCCGCTGTCACCTGCAGCAGCCGCAGCCGGGAGCCGGACACCTGTGGGAAGGGGACACGGGGGGTCACTTGGGCTTCCATGGGGCCACGTGGGGGCTTGCATGGGACCACCAGGGCTTGCATGAGGCCACCTGACCTTGCACGGCCCACCAGGGCTTGCATGGGGTTTCCTGGTCTTGTGTGGGGTCACCTGGGCCTATAAGGGGCCACTCGGGCTTCCATGGGACCATCTGCATTTGCACGGGTCACCTGGGCTTGTTCAGAACTGTGGGTCAACTGCATCCACCCCCTTTGGTGACATCCCCCCTCTGTGTCCCCTACCTGGTGCTTGGCTGGGAGGGTTCCCCCACGCTTGTACCAGGTGACAGTGGCCTGCGCGGGGCTGGCGATGACACAGTTGAGGTCCAGGGTCTGTCCCTCGACCATGGCAGAGGATGGGGAGTCGATGCGCAGGGGAGTTGTGTTGCCCAGGGCTGGGGACCAAGACAGGAGGGTGACACCAGTGACACCAGTGACCACAGCAGGGCCTCGCCAATATGGGCACCTGAGCCACGGCTCAGTGCTGTGACACATGAGGACCCCCCTGCAGGCACTGCCAGCCCCTGTGCCCACTCACAGTAAGCACTGGCACTGCTGGGCTGGATGGTCACCATGACCGCGCTCTCCTTGGTGGTGGCCCCGCTGGTCACCCGGCACACGTACTTGCCCGAGTCGGCCGCTGTCACCTGCAGCAGCCGCAGCCGGGAGCCGGACACCTGCGGGGAGGGGACACGGGGATCACCAGAGCCACTGGGGTTTGCACAGGGCTGTGTATCAACCCCAGCCACCCTTGGCATCATCATCCTTTGTGTCCCCTACCTGGTGCTTGGCTGGGAGGGACCCTCCGCGCTTGTACCAGGTGACAGTGGCCTGTCCCTGCCCGGCCACAATGCAGTTGAGGTCCAGGGTCTGTCCCTCGGCCACGGTGGATGAAGATGCCTCGATCCGGACAGGGACACCTGAGGCTGGTGGTCCTGCAGGGGAGGACAGAGCTGTGACCACCCACTGGGAGCCAGCATGTCCCCTCCGGTGCTGCTGAGCCCAGCCTCACCATAGGATGAGCCAGCTGCGGCCACGACGGTGACAATGACAGACGCCTCCCGGGCGGTGGTCCCCAGGCTTGCCCGGCACACGTACTCCCCTGAATCAGCTGCCGTGACATGGGGGACGCGGAGCCGGGACCCTGAAACCTGCAGTTGGGGACATGCTTTGGTGTCACACAGCAGGGGACAGGGCAGCGTTTGGGGTGCTGCCCACCCTGCTGGGCCCTACCTGGTGGCCAGCGGGCAGGGAGCCCCCACGCTTGTACCACACCACGGTGGCAGAGCTGGGTCCTGCCACCACACAGTCCAGGTCCAAGGTCTGTCCCTCGGTGACGGATGGGGACGAGGACTCAATGCGGACAGGTGGTGCCACCCCTGTGGGGAGCAAAAGAGGGGACATTGGTGGGTTGCAGTCTCCCTAAAACCATCCTCAAACATCATTGGTGTCCTCCTCACCTGGCACCACGGCCACCTCGATAGCAGCACGGGCCGTGCCAGCGGCGCTGGTGCCCACGCAGAGGTAGATGCCACCATCGGCCGCCGTCACAGCAGGGATGACCAGCGTGGCGATGTCACCATGCTCGGCGCGGGACTGTGGCACGAGAGCGGGTGTCAGTGGTACCTGTGGTGCACCCGCACCCCCTGGAGCACCCCTGGGTGCCAGCGCCCCACTCACCTGTGGCGGCAGGGTGCCCCCCTGCTTCTCCCAGGTGATGGTGGCAGCGGGGGACCCCGAGACCCGGCAGTAGAGCCGCACCGTGGAGCCCTCCTGCACCTCCGTCCGCTCCGGGCTCACCTGCACCTGCGGGGTGCCCGCGCCTGCGGGGAGGGGGATCAGGGCGGTGCTGGGAGCAGTGGGGGGTGGGGACAATGGGGGTGACATGAGGGATGCAGACGATGAGGGTGAAAGAGACCATGGGATGACGGAGGTGATGGGGGCAATGGGGGCCTACAGGGTGGACAGAGATGATGGAGATGATGCAGATGATGCAGATGATGAGGATGATAAGGGTGATGGGAACAATGGCAGATGATGGATGATGGAGACAACGGGGGATGAAGGGGAAGAAGAAAACAATGGGGATGATGAGAGTGACAAGGATGATGGGGACAATGAGGTGATGGATATGAATAGGAGGTGACAGAGACGATGGGGATGGGATGGTGGGGATGAGGGTGATGATGGGGGATGAAATGGATAATGAGGAGGATGGGATGACAGCGATGATGGTGACAGGGATGGTGGGACAATGGGGATGAGGGGGAGAGACAACGGGAGGTAACAGGGATGATGAGGATGACAGGGAAGATGCAGACCATGGAGACAATGGAGATGGACAATGGGGATGATGGGGAGTGACAGAGATGATGGGTGATGATGGGAGCAAGAGGGGTGACAGGGACAATGGGGACAGTAGGGGTGATGAACATGACAGCAGTGATGCAAATGATGGGGATGGGGATGATGGGGACAATGGGGTGACAGGGATGATAGAGATGATGGGGACAATGGGGTGACAGGGATGATAGAGATGATGGGGACAATGGGGTGACAGGGACTATGGTGATGCCGCTCACCTTGCACATGGAGGAAGGCGCGTGCCGTGTGCTGCCCGGCGCTGCTCCGTGCCCGGCACTCGTAGTGCCCCTCGTCGGCAGGCTCAACAGCGCCGAAACGCAGCGTCCCACCCTGAACCACGGCCTGTGGCGGCAGCGCGCCTGCGGGGACACGGTCCGGCATCAGCCCACTCGCTGTGTCCCCACGCCCAGTGCCGGTGTCCCCCCGTTCTTAGTCCTTAGTGGGCACCTACCGAGCCACTCAAGGGTGGGCTGGGGGCTGCCGCTGACCACGCAGCGGAACTCGGCCGGCTGCCCCGGTGCCACACTCAGCTGCGCCGGCTCCACAGTGGCGGTGGGGCCGTTGGCGGTGCCGGCTGCGGTGAGACCCGGGGGGGGCTCAGGGCTCGCCAGGCCCCCCCAGTGCTGTCCCCAGGCGGTGGGGCAGTGGGAAGCGGGGCGGCGTGGCACGGCCGGCAGCAGGGTGCGCGTGGAGCCCCGGCATGCAGCGGGTGGGGGGAGCGTGCGGACCCCCAGGAACCCTCCC
Organism: Orthonyx spaldingii; assembly: GCA_013397795.1. Taxonomy (NCBI): domain Eukaryota; kingdom Metazoa; phylum Chordata; class Aves; order Passeriformes; family Orthonychidae; genus Orthonyx; species Orthonyx spaldingii. Next base: position 13,284 of record VZTJ01004095.1, on the reverse strand, counting down.
CTGGTGACTCACCCGGTCTGTGCCCCTCCATGAACTCAACGGGTCCGTAGAACATCTGAGTCTTCGAGGCAGCTGCAAGATGGGGTGGGTCTCAGGCGAGTGTGCCCACCACCCCGGTGTCCTGGCACCAAACTCGCCCACCAGCCTGGTGTCCAAGCACCAAACCTATCCATCACCTTGGCATCTGGGCACCAAACCTGCCCATTGCTCCGGTGACTGCGCACCAAGTGTGCCCACCGCTCCAGTGTCTGGGCATTCAATGTGCCCCTCACCCAGCATCTGGGCACTGTGTGTGCCCATCACCACAGAGCCAGGGTGGTGAGCGTGCCCATCACCTGAAGGACTGGGCACCAAGCAAACCCATCACCCTGGTCTCAACGCATCGAACGTGCCATCACCGTGGCATCTGGGCATTGACATGCAAACAGCAAGCGTGCCCATCAAAGCCAGCATCTGGGGGCCAAGAGTGACCACCACACCGGTCCCTCGGCACTGTGTGTGCCCATCACCCTGGTGCTGCCCGTCACCCCATCACCACGGGGTGAGCCACAGCGTCAGGGCTCACCCTGGACGTAGAGAGTGGCGGTGCCCTGGTCCATGTCCAGCATGTTGGAGCCGGTGCAGACGTAGACTCCGGCGTCCTGGGGCCGCACCCCGCGCAGAGTCAGGATCCCGTTGAAGTCCACGGCGCCCGCTGGCAGCGTCCCGTGGTTCTGCCGTGTCCACACCAGGGTGTAGGCAGGAGACTGGGGGGGACAGAGGTGGGGAGGCCTGAGGCCACTGGGATGGGTACATTGTGGGGCACATGCCTGGCTGTGCACCCATGGGGGAGAGGGGGGCACCCCGGGATGTCCCACAGAGCTGTGTAGGGACACAAGGGGGCTTGGGGGGTCCATATGGGCACAGCTGTTCCTGTGCTCCAGATGTCCCTGTGAGTACATCCTTTGCTCTGTAGGACCAGGTGGGCACCCAGGGGCATCTCCACGCCCTGAATGTCCCTGCACACACCCAGGGGTGCCCTGCAACACCCCCCCAGGGCCGTGCTGTGCCCCCTTCCCCTCACCTTGCTCTTGGCGGTGCAGACGAAGGTGACATCGGCGCCGGGCTGCACCCGCTGCACCCGCTTCTCCTCCACGGTGACGGTGATGGGCTTGTCGGGAGTCTCTGCGCCCACACAGAGAGGTGAGCCCCGCTCCTGCCTCCCCTCCGTGCGCATCCCCCCCTCGATGACAACGACCTACCAGTGACGATGACCTCAGCGCGGCTGCTGTTGCTGTGCCGGAGGTTGCGGCAGGAGCAGACGTAGACGCCGGCCTCAGAGGGCTGGATGCTGGGGAAGTGCAGCTCCTCGCCTGGGGGGACGTGCAGGTGACACCCAGCACCTCAGGGACACCCAAATGTCCCCCCCGAAGCCACCCAGTACCTTGTCGGCGGCTCTGGGCGCCCTCGGGGAGCGGCCGCCCGTCCTCTCGCACCCAGTGGAAGTAGAGCGGGGGGTCCCCGGTGGCCTGGCAGCGCAGGGTGACGGCGCTGCCCTGCGGCACCGCCGTGCGCAGGGGGTGCACCCGCACGGCCAGCGCGGGCGCGGGCCCCGCGGGGACACAGCCCTGCCCCCGCACCGTGGGGTCACCCGAGTAACCCGGGGCGCAGCT
>VZTJ01004094.1:12206-31518 GCA_013397795.1 Orthonyx spaldingii | reverse complement strand
GGAAGGAAGGAAGGAAGGAGCCAAGCTTCTGGCGTTTAGTTCACTAAACTGCCACTTCTATTTAAAAACATGCAATGTAGGTAGAATAATAAAAAGCAAGTGCTTCTGTCAAATATTTTACGTTGTATTCACAGGTGTATGTAATTTAATGATACGTGATAGAATAAGGACTTTCAGAGTAGCAAGTATGAGGAAATAAATGTATATACACATATGTATTTATTCAATGGGTGTTACACTGTCGAGTTGTATGTGCAATTGTATCAGGAACAAATGGCTTCAAGGTGGATCAGTTGGCTGTTACTACTTCCAAAATGATAACAAATATGATATTCATATATATATTCTGTTTCCTATGACATAGGAATAATATGTATTATATTCCAACACAAGGTGTTGTATACTTGTGTTTGGAAGGAACTTTCAATCTAAGACAATGATATAAATAATGAATAACAATGTGTTACTCGAAGTAGGAGAATGGAAAATGTATCACAAGCTATTCTTCAACATCGGTATTGTGACTAGGCCAGATTTTAACCATACTTCAAAAAGAATCGGAAGCAATAGAGTGAGTTTAAAATGGATATAATCTTGGACTTATAGATCATTCAGTTTACGTAACACAAGTACTTTTTAACAATGTATGGAGAATGCTGTAGGAGAAGCAGATAAGGTCTCCAAACTAGCATTATCAACAAAGCTGAGGCTGGGTGGAAAAAAAAGCAGCAAGTGATCCTGAGATCCTGTACATGTTTATGTTTATGTTTATTAATACAAGTAATCTTTAAAGTGGAACTCTTCAAAGAGGAAGAGGAAGCCCATATGCATGTTTAATTCATCAGACTCAGACCATAGATTTAATTTGAAAATGTTTGTTTAATTTCCACTTTATCAGTCCTAGAAAGGCAGGTCAGAAAAGTTCCATACAGAAAGAGGTAATTGACTTGAGCTCAGGATCAGCATGCTGGTGCCAGCATTCTGGCACCATTGTGTCTCTGCAAATTTTCCAAATCTGTGGATTCTGCCATATTTTAGTACTTTCACTGTATTGCCAAACATGAACTCTATCTTTTCATGTTTTTTAATTATGCCTGTGCCAATTTTACCAGACAGCTCAGAAACTACAGCAATAACAAGTAATTGTTTGGGCAGAAGTTAGTAAATCCTGCTGACCCTAAGAATTCAGTGAAATGAAGAATGAAGCTGAGTCATATTTTAGTTACAAGTTTTCCTGCTCTTAAGCTGAAATTTGATATGAACATTCAGACCTTACAGAAGAAGCAGCAGGACATCAAGAATTTGGCTTCATTATCTAACCAAAGTCAGAGAGAAGCAAGAGAACTTGAGCAGAAAGTGGATCAGAAGAAGCAGCAGCAATACCAGATATGGAAGAGACTGTGTGAAGAGAGTGAAAAAAAGAAGCAACTGGAAGCAGAGCTTCAGCAGGACCAGCAACAAATTAAAGTAAGATTGTTCCTGTTTCCTTATGACAAACAATATGCTGAATAATTTTTGTCCCTACTTCCCCAATAAACTACACTGCCAGACATTCCCTAATTTTCAATAAAGACTTAATAAATTTCTTGAAAAACACATAGAAGAAATTGTCTTGTAAACATTTTATGTTAATCTGCATTTTGCCTTTTTCTTTCAGCTTTTTTTTTTTTTTCCATTTTGTTTTATTACCAGATGTCTGGTTCTGAATTGCAATTTTATAAATAAATTTAGGGTCAGTATTTCAGATTATATCTTGTGGGGACTCTCATATGAAATGCATTTGACTAACTGATGTAAGAAGAATGATGCTTTTTGTTTGTTCATAGGAACTTCAACTTAAGATGGAGCAACAACAGAAGATTCTTAAACTTAAGGACAAAGAAATTGCTGCTTTAAAGAAGAAGAAAAATAACTCAGTGGGAACTCCACAGAAACTACAGGTAGTTAATCTATTTCAAATTTGTGTGAGCCCTGAAATAAAAAAAATCTTTCTTCATCCCTAGTAATCTATTTTTGTAAACTGTTTGGAAGAAGAGTATTCCATCATAGTTTTGCCTTCTTTTTTTTTTGCTTTAGAAAAAAATGGGAGTATAGCCTAGCAGCTCTTGTACTCTACTCTTTTTTTGAATTAAAGAAGGGAGGGCCTTTAGTGTCTTCTTTTTTTTTTTTTTTCCCTACAAATTGTCAAAAATATTGATTCAGAAACCTGTGAATTCAGCAGGTTTGGTTGTCTGGTAGGTTTGAGGGTGACCTTGATGTGCTGTTTTAAGTGTTCCATGGGTTGTTCGGGGGTTTTATTTTGTATTGTTTTATACTCTAACATAAATTACAGTGTTCTCTGGTTTTGGTTGTTGATAACAGGGTTAGAAAAGTGTGTATCCTATGTAGCAGTGTCACCTTATTTCAGATGTGGACACTGGAACATGAATAAGTCTTTAAAGGTGAAAAGAAATTTTAAAAGTTAAATAAAGTTAAGGCTAAACTTTTTAGCCTTAACAGGAATATATCCAGTGATAAACTGTGGCTTCATAATAAATTTATAATGGACCATGCTAGCAGGATCAGAGCTGTCATTTACTGTCTTTTATTCTTTCAACATCATTGGTTCTTGTCACTTACTGTTTTTCCACATAGAGCTGTTTTTGGGCAACTATAATGCAATGAGAATGGGTTACCTGAATTCTCATGGTACCATCTAGATCTAGTTGCTTTGCTTGGGTAGATGACATCTGTTTATATAACTAGTTTTAGAAAAGATATTCTTTAGAAAAGATATTGCATCTGATACAAGTTTGTTTATATGAGATGTAGCAATGTAACATTGCTGGGGCCTCTTTTTAGTCAGTCCAGTTTCTGTATTATTCTGAGTAAGGATTCTGTTGCAGAATGAATATTGACATTAGAAATGCTAATATCTTCTTCAGTTTTGTCAGTAATTCTGAAGAAAGGTAAAACATAATAATAAAATTCTGACTCAAAATGGCTTGGTTAATGCTCTCTGGATCTCTTTTGAAACTTTAGAAATTAGAAGAGCAGAAGAAGTCGCTGGATGAAGAAATGGAAAGAATTCTTCAACAGCATCAACAGTTAGCAGAACTAGAAGAAGATTTAAAGAAAAGAGAAGGCATTGTAGCAAAAAAAGAAGCATTATTGCAAGAGAAAAGCCACCTGGAAATCAAGAAACTGAGATCTAGCCAGGTGATTTAAGAAAAAAACACAAAACTCACCACAGTCATAAGGCTGACTGAAAGACTGGTGGTGGGGAAAGGCAGATAAGATAGCAGAGGAGGCTCAAGCCAAGTGACCTCCTGTGTCTCTACCACAGTGATGTAGATATTATGTAGCTTGACCAATCGACATTTAAAATGTAATTAACACAGATCATCATTTTTATTCACTTTTTCTCCCCAAAATTGCAACAACAAAACAAACAAACTAAAACAAAACAATTCTGAACTGTGGAGTTCTGTTATTGCAGAGCATTAAATGATACGGTATCGATGATATATGATTTATGAATACGACTCAGTCCTTTTGCAAACTAGAGAACATAGCAGGGAAATATGTTGCAATATTTACTTTTCAGTAGAAAAAGTGAATACATAGTATCATTACATATAATGACTAGCCCCTTTAATTTTTATTATGTACAAAACTGCATGTTGAGCATTTTTGTTTTGCTTTTTTTTTATGGTATCTGTCCACTCAAAGTAAATGAGGTCTCATTGTGAGAAACAAGCAATTTTTTCGCTTCAGAATGTGAGAGTGTCACCTACTTTTTTCTTACTGAAAAAAAGTATCTAATTTTTAAATCTGTGGTTGCTGTGGGGTTTTTTTTTTAGGTTTTAAACAAAGATAGTATGAAATTGTCTACCCGCTTAAGTATGCTGGATCAGGAGCATTGTGATAAAAATATGCAGCTTCAGGGCAGCACCAGTGAGGACAAGTCAGACATTTTGGAAAAAATTCAGGTTCTCCAAATGGAAAGGGATCAGCTGCTCAGAAGGAGAAGTATTAGGGGTGAGAAACTGAAAGATGGTAAAGTGTTATCAACTGAAGTAAGTAAGCACCTCTGAGATAAATATAGGTTTTAGGTATTGTTTGATAATAAAGCATTCCAGTCAGAACCTAAAAAGTCTCCAAATATCAGATATGCTAGAAATGAGGAGCAGAAGTTGGGTACTTTTGCAAATAGCAGTGTTAGAATACTGCTATGATAGCACCAATTATGTACCGGTGAACGAAATTTAAGTTCAGAGGAACATCAGTCAGAGAGTGCCTTGCCAAACTCTATTGGTCTAGGAATCGTATAATGAGAAGTAAAGGAACTAAAAGTTCATCAGTTTATCACAGGCAGGTATTTTAATATCAGGATACAGAATAATGTATTCACATAGTGATGCCCCTTCATTTTTTTCATAGAATCTTGTGAAAAAGCAAACTTCACCTGAAGGACTCCATATTTTTACATCAAAATCTGCAGTGCTTCAGGCCATATATTTCTGCCACTTCCCTACACAAGCTGTGGTCACAGAAATCCTTACTGACCTGATTAATTCATTAATCCAACAGAAAACTAGTACATCCAAAAATAAAAAAAATAATAGTAGAAGTAAAACTGTAGTGAGGATGAGAGAAGGATAAGAAGAGAAACATGACTTCTAGTTTTGTGATGAACCATTTGATCAACCACTGTGTGGTAAGAGTGCTATGGCAGGAAAAGACAAATGTTTTAGATTTGCACTCTACCTCTTATTTTCCCCACTCCATTGTCTGTTCTACAACTACCATTAGTAGCCATTAAGTTTAGTTTCTCTCTTGAGAATAAAGTTAAAGATGTCTTGAAAGATTAATTTGGGGTTTTTTTGGGTTTTTTTTTTGAAAGATCTCACTCATGTGTTTCTCTGTAGGAAGAACATGTTCTTTTCCAGCTAGAAGAAGGAATTGAAGCCCTGGCAGCTGCAATTGATTACAAGAATGAAAGTATTAATAATCGCCAGCACTTACTGAGGTCACCTTCTCAGAGTCTTTCACAGAACAAGCATAATGTAATAGGGAAGCTAGTTTCCCTGTCTGCTGCTGAGCTCAGAGCTATCATCATCTGTTATTTCAACAAGGTTTGTTTTGGCTAATGAATAACATTTTATTCCATTTTCTATTACTATTCTAGATATTGAGATGGTGGCAAGAAATAAAAATAAACTTCAGAACCTTTCAGTAAATATCTCTTCAGGTCACATAGATCTGCTATTAAATTATTCTTAAATTTTATGTTAAATAGGATACTTGTGGTTTAACTTTGTATATCTTATTTTGGGATCATTAGATTGAAAGGTGCTGCAAATCTGGAAATTGCCCCTTTCCAGTGCTCTGTGTTGCTAACGTATGGAGAAACATGTTTAAATAGTGGTGTTGTATTCAAATTCTTCCTGATGGGAGGCTTTCAGAAAGCTTTATAAAGCTCAGGCTACTATTTCTATTGTCTTTATCCTATATCCAGTATAAACTCATTTTGCATGCACTCTCTGCAGTGTGTGCAGCTACATGCTTAGAAATCATACTGACATCTGGAAACTTAAAAATGAAATGCATTAGGACATGGTGTGTCTTTGTGACCTTGGGTGAACCTTTGGTAGTTTTGTAAACAAGTTGTCTGTGGGATGCAAGTTGGAAGTTTTTCAGAATCCAGAAAGCACTGTTCTTTCAGTTTAAATTTTCCACAGGGTATTAAAAAAATCCACTAGTCCATGTGATCAAAATGGATGTGGTTCATTTCTGAAGTGTCACCCTGTAGCAGTGGCAAGTCTGTTTCCAGTGTAAGCTTAATGACTTGTAGGGATCATTGCTTTTTTATGTTTTAATCTGTTAGACTGAAGAGTAAAAGGTTTTCTTAAAGTGCTTTGATAAATCAAAATAAGTGTGTTTCTTTCTAAGATTGTTTGCCTACGTGAGTCTGAACAAAAATTACGAGTGCAGATTGAAGAACAGGAAATGAAGTCCATACGCCAGGAAAACATGATGCATGAATTAGAATCTGCACTTGAACACATCAAGTTGCAGTGTGACAGGCAGCTGACTCACCAGCGCCAAGAATACGAGAAAAAAATAAAGTTTATATTGAATCATTTCAAAGGTATTTTCTTCTTGGGTGGGGATTATACACCAAGTGTTGTCTTTGAACATTCAGAGAAATACTGCATTCCAACTGAAAAAAAAGAATCAGGTTCAGAGACATATTTTGGCTGTCAGTAATTCTGATGTTTTGTAGGATGCCAAGGAATAGACACATGGTGTCTGTATGAATGGAAAATTGCATATTTTTTTAAAGCAATATCAGAATAGTTGTATTTTCATATTGAATTTACTGATAGTGTGTCGCTGCGAGCGGATGTCGAGACACGGAACTCGAGAGGTCCAAGTGGCAAAAAAGACCCCTTTATTTATTAAATTCAGCTTTTATATACAGAATGGATTCTCAGTTAATTGGCCACTTGCTGCACGCCCCCCGCAGCTGATTGGCCACCTGGAATCCTGAGAATTTTACTACCTTTATCTTAGTTTATATAAACAAATAGATTCTTTCTCACGAGAAAGAGGTTTCTGTGCTGTCACAATAGTGGAAAGTCAAAAGATACTGATCCTGTTAATCTTCATCTTCTAAATACTATTAAAACTAACAGGTGGGATTGGCATAGCCTTTTTGATCCTATTTTGTGTTAGTTAAAACATGCCCATTGCAATCAAAGTGCCATCAAGATATTCTGTCTAGTTGGGCATCTTGATTTTTGACACAGATGGTTGGTTCTTACACTAGTTCTATTTCTCCTAGAACAAAATAGTGAAGGTATTGCAGAAACCCTGAAAAGGTATGAAGTAAAAATAAAGCAACTGGAAAAAGATTTATTTTTCTATAAGAAAACCAGCAGAGAGCTGACGAAGAAATTGAAGGACCTCCTTGGAGAGTCGGCTGAATAATTATTGTCATCCACTAAATGTAAGCATAGTATCTGATAATGTTTATGCAATTGTCAGTAGACCATTTGAAGAGTGGTAAACACAGAGAACTATGTTAGATAGCTGTAAAACATCATAATTTTGCTGAATTAACTGTTCTTCAGGAATATATTCTACCTCCATTTCAAATGAGAGACATTTGTTTACAGCTGTAGTTGTAGCAGTGGTGTGCCACTGGTTTAAATTCTTGTTCTGTTTTCTCTGGGTCCTAACATAATTTCAGTATCTACAATCTCAAACTGTTATGGTTAAGACGAAGGAATTTTGCTCTCTGAAAGCATCTGAATGGTATTGTAACTAACAGCTTTGTTATATGCCATGCATTTAATTTCTTAAAAGTTACTGGGAGATTGTCAATGAAAAATGCCACACTTTTAGTTACTAACTTACTTAGCGACTTACTTATTAAAGCTGAAAGAGAGCATTTACACACTTGAACGGGAAAAAAATGTGCTTCCTTTTGTGACTCTGTGCTTTGACACAAAAAAGTCCCAACCAACTGAACAAACAAAAAACAACCAACAGTTGGTGTAAGTTTTTAATTGTTCCATGTTCTTCTTTCTAGAATCCAAATATACAACAGAGCTTTTCACGTGGAGGAGAAAAGAAAGTTCGGTTTCATCACTGTTTCTGTTGTCTCATACTTCTCAATGCCACCACAATATCTCACATGTACAATACAGCATTCTTGGCCTGTTGGTGTTTCTTTTTAAGTCTCAGCAAGACTGGTTCTTCTTCCCAACGGATGCTTCTCTTTCTTTCCACTCAGACAGTGTGGCGGCGGCCCAGCCAGTGGTGCAGCCACTGGCTGAGGCCCCGGTGGGCAATGAACCATCAGCCCCACCTGCCTTCTCTATGTGGATAAATGATAACGTAGAATGGGCAGACTATCCCTCTCAGGAGAGTGAGTCTGAGGGGGGATGGGGAAGGCAGGCTGGGGTAGTTTCCAGGCCATATTGTTGCCAAACCTCTTGTCCACAAATGTGGTAACACCAGGCATTTGCTGGACTGAGGTTGTGGGAAGCGGCAAGCCCCTGGTGCAGTGTCAGATGCGCCAGGGAGCCGACGACTTTAATGTCACTGGAATGATGGACACAGGCACAGATGTGACAGTCATTCTGACTGAAAAGTGACCATCACGATGGGAGCTGCAGCTGCAGGCTGTAGTCTCCGGGATCGGGGGGACCCAATTGGCTAGCCAGTCAAAGAAATTGGTCCAATTGGAAGGTCCAGATGAACTTTCTGAATGGGACGTTGGAAGACCCAGAACCACCTGTCTTCCATCACTTTAACAACCGCAGCCAGGCCAGATTAAAAGAAAATTCTGAGGTGCTAGTCTGGTGTCCCGAGAGTCACCAAATCCAGGGTCCATATGTAGCAGTGGGCAGACCACCGAGAATCCACTGGTGGTCTGACCATTCATAGCGCTGCTTTGTACCTGTCCCTCCCCTGTTCACCCAGGACTGGCCAGATGTCACTGGTCAGTCATCTGCCTATTGGCTTGTCTCTCGCCTTGCCCTCCCCCGACAGAGGGCATAAGAGATCCGGGCGAGAGATGAACTGGACCACTCTTGCCAGGTTCACCATCTCACAGCTTGTTCTATGCACGATCCTTTTCCCTCCGTGAGGGAAAATAAAGAACGCTGATATACACACAAGTGGTCCGTCTGTCTTTACTGGCAAACAGCTACCACTGTTCCGCCCTGGACCAGAGCTCCTGGAATAAGGAGCTACTGAGGGCTGGATTCGGTGGTCCAGAGGAGTCCAGAGACGAAACAGCAAGACACATCCATACAAACTGATAACTTGGGGAAGAGGGTACGCCAATGTCTCTACCCCTACCGGCTTAAGATGGGTTCCGGCCAAGTACATCAAGCCCTATGTACCATCATCAGGAGCCAAGACAGACGTTGCGGGAGCCACAGCTGCATGGAAGCGAAGGCGCCATCGAAAGGAACCCCAAATCCTACCCTTTTCCCATGTTCCCTTTATCCCTGTTCCTTAAATTTAAGTTTTAAGTGAAGGTATCCAATGACCCTTTTGTTTTAGTCTAATGTGTCTCTGTTTTGTTTATATTTAAGATATGTTCCACCACCCGACGATGACATCTAGAGCCCACCTGGGACATCGTGTCCTGCATCTTAGTCGGCGAATCATGGATCGTGCCCAAACAGTGGTCCAACGTCTGGAGGCTCCTAGCAAAGTCCCTCTGGCAGGAGCACATTTGCCTTAGCAGGGCAGCCCCGGAAGATCCCATGTCAACCTGCCTGGTGGGGATCCCGTTGGATGTTGCTGAGTATCCCTCTAGGTTAATTACCCTCCGGGATGTGTGGAGGAGGCGGACTCGGCATGCGGCTTCTGGGAGAGAAATCTCCAAGCGTGCTTTTATACTCCATCACACTGATCTGCCTTTGGGAATCATGCAGCGCCCTACCACTCGTACCTTCATAGGGAACCCAGATAACCGCCTGGTCCTGTGGAGGGACTGGGTGGGATCTCTCCCAAGGCTGCCTGCCGAGCCTACCGAATTCCACCTTCTCACTACATCCAAAGTTACAAAGACCAATACCCCTAACCCTTTTTGTGTTCACTTTATGTATGATGCTCTCCATCACCTCACTCAGCAGCATTCCTTTATTTCTGTGGCCCAGCACCAACATAAATATCAAGCTGCTCAGTGGTGCCACAGAATCGCCCACGTGAAAAAGGCCACTACCACCGACCAGGTCCCCAGACAACTCCCCAAAGGAATGTTCCTCCTCTGTGGGGACCATGCGTGGGCCGGCATCCACTCTCCCCTTGTTGGAGGTCCGTGTTCTTTGGGGCGGTTGACGCTGTTTACGCCCAACATGACCAATATCTTTGACTGGCGAAACAAAACCGGATTGGCCCGTAAAAAGAGAAGTTTTAGTGATTTGGACAAAAGTTGCGATTCCAAAATTTACCATTGGGCCCGTCTAAAACGGTCTGCTGTTTCCCTCTTTTTGCCTTGGGTAGCAGCAGCCAAAGCTCTAGGGGAATTGGGTCACCTAGAGTGTTGGGTGGCTAAACAAGCGAATCTTACCTCAACCGCCATTAGTGACCTCCTAGAAGACGAGGAGATTACCAGGAAGGCGACATTGCAAAACTGGGCTGCCATCGACTATCTCCTGCTCCTTCACCACCAGGATTGCCAGGAGTTCGAGGGACTTTGCTGTTTCAACCTGTCATCAAAGGCTCCAGATGTTCACCGGACAGTAAAAGAGATGCAGGGCATGATTCACTCCATCCAGCAGGAGTCAAATACTTGGTTAGAGGACGCCCTCTCAGGCCTGGGACTCTCGGCATGGTGGACATCCATAATTCAGGACCTTGGGTTTTTGTTTTTAGTGTTGATTCTGATTTGTATCACGTGTTGTGTTGTTAAGAAAGTTATTGTAAGTTCCCCTTCTGCTTTATTTAGTAAAAACGGGGGAGATGTGGTGGTGGCCCAGCCAGTGGCACAGCCACTGGCTGAGGCCCCAGTGGGCGATGAACCATCAGCCCATTCTGATGAACCATTCGCTTCTTTAGTCTGCCTTCTCTATGTGGATAAATGATAATGTAGAACGGGCAGACTATCCTTCTCAGAACAGCGAGTCTGAGGAGGATGGGGAAGGCAGGCCGGGGTAGTTTCCCGCCACTCGCCCATGTCCATCAAAGCTCCATCTCCTCCCCCGTCCCCTCAGCGTTACTTCCATATTCATAGAGTTGCTTTAATATTCATACTGTGCTGGAAAGTTCTGTTGTTCTGTTATCCGCATTGGTCTGTTTGAATTTGTCCCTCCTTCCCTTCCCGGTTATTGGATGCCTCATCATTTCCCCATTGAAGTATCCCTGTTCTCCTCCCCCTTCTCTGGCCCTTTAAAAACCCCTGTAATCATCCCTCAGTGCTCATTTTGTAACCTTGTTCTTGCTCCTATTTCTCTTGTCCCTGGGGGCAGGGAATAAACACAACACTCCTACTACAAGTGAGCCCCTCGCTCCTCCTTTATCTTCTCGGTGTTCACTACATTGTTACCACCGACTGCTGCCAGCCCCAGCCTGGGCTGTGAGGCTAACACCTCTTTTCAGAGCTACCTCAGAGGCTTAAAGGCACGGAAAACCTTGCCGACCGGGTGCTCGGAGTCTTGTTGCCTGCTGACCTGCTGGGCGGTCAAGCGGTCAGCGACAAGACAGTGCCATGCCTTCCTACAGAGAGATGCCAATCACATAACTCTACTTCCAGAGCGAATTAAGGCTCAACCCTTTCCCTCTAGGCAAGATAATGAGCCTACACATTCATTACTATCAAGTACACTATCAAACAGTGAACATGAATATTCCAGAGACTAGATTATAAATGAGCGTGGGAAAGAGTAGTCTGTGTCTAATATACAAAGAAGCATGTAGTTTAGGATATGTATCCATGTGGGGAAACACCTATCCTTGGCAAACTGTAGCAGTGGGAAGAAGGGAGAAGGCCCCTGTGAATTGTCAACTTTTTCCAGTGCATATATTTGCAAGTTTTGTAAGAAATACTCTGTATTTAGTTACTTTTCTTTTTAATACATTATGAAATGTGTTGCTATACAATGTAATAAAACCACATAATAATTTGTTACTGACCTTTAGAAATAATAAAATCCCTATTTGTATATTGCAGTCAAATTTGTAGAATGTCTTTTGCGTGTTATACTAGTATAGTTGCTGACTTTTTCAATATATGAGTAACTTCATATTTGTCATGGTTCAGTTGTTTTAAGACTGCTTACTAGGATACATGAAAAGTTAGAATGGTGAGCCTTGTATTAACAGCACCTTCTCAGACAAGAGTAATGGCAAGTACCTCTGATGTTTTTATAGATGATGAAATTTTGAATAGAAACAGCAAAATGTGAGGTGCTGAAAACTTTTTACCATGTTCATGCTGCAAGTTACTGATGCTATACAACCGTGTTGACTACCTATGTCAGGCACTCAGAAAAGCTGTAACTTTTGGTTATTTATCTGCTGATAAATTTGATTTTAGATAAATGTTGATGTTAAGTTATCCAGCCAAGAGGAAGCAAAGTTGCTTCTGAAGAATTCAAGTGAAAGCAGCTATTAACAAAGTTAATTTCTTTACTAACTACACATAAAAGTATGTTTTAAAGTATCAGAGAACTCCCAATCTGTCAGTCTGGTCAGTGTACCTTGAATAAAAAATGGTAAAAGCAATGAATAAAAATAGTAATAAAATAATTTATAATAATTCTATATAGCTTTACTGGATTTTGTTACAGTGCCAATTCCTCATGGAAATGTTTTGGGTTTTGCTTTAGACACTATCTAGACAATGGTAACATGGACTGAAAACGAGAGAAGGTGATTTTCTCTAGCCACTGTGGTGAATAGCAGTACCATGTAATTATTAACTAACAAATCTTCTCTTCCTGGTGGTGAATCAGACTTCCAATTTCAGTTGTATATAGTAGGAGAAAATACAACAAAATACAGGTCTCCGTTCTTGTTATACTGCAGTTTTAAAGAAACTTCTCTTAAACCCGAGAACATCCTGAGGTTTTTTTAACCACTTCAGTATTGGACTGAATGTACAAAAATATTCCTGACATGTAGCTCTTATATGCGGAGTAGAATTTAAGAAACCAAATAAGTGGGAAATAGGTTTTGGATGGCAGTAAGTTTTGGATGCCTCATTCATGGAAGTGTTCAAGGTCAGGCTGAACAGGGCTTTGGGCACCATGACCTAGTGAAAGATGTCCCTGCCCTTGGCAGTGGGATAGACTTATAGATGTTTAAAGGTCACTTCTGACCCAAACCATTCTGTGATTCTAAAATTTTATGGTCTGTGTGCTGTTCATACCCACATGGCTTTCAGCTGCAAAATGCAGATGCCAGCATGTGCAACTACCATAGAAAAAGCTCCTCCCTGCCTGTTAAATGTTAAGGAGTGCTCTGTGTCATCATCCAGTGCTAGTAATAAACAATTCCTCTTGTACTACAAAGACAAAGGTCAAACATTTCTTTTGTCCCATGTTAACTGTCATGGAGTGCAATATGGCTATAAAAATGCAGAATTGTTTGTGCAACACTGAATGCAGTACTAAATCCTGGGATCTTACTTACTTAGTGATAGTTGCTGAAGAGGAACTTTACAGAATGTTAAACTATGAGGAGAAGCTGGCTGATTAGTAGAAGACAGAAAACCTCTGTCAGTTACCTGGGAAACTGTTACCAGAGAACACGGAATCTGGAGGGAAAGAATCAGAGAAGAGGCTAAAGAGTAGACAAAGTAAAATACCTGTAAATCTAAAGACGTTTAACTAAGACTTTTTTTTTTTTAACACACTGTAGCACTAAGCCATTTCCAAAGCAAAGTATGTGTGAGGAGAGCACTTCACTTGGGTGGGCATTAGGAGAGGAAAGTGTGACAAAATCTTTATTAATAAAGGTATCATGAATCTGTAATGCTATTACAACTTATTACTGACTTCGTAAAACTAGTTCCATGAAGATGCTAACAGTGAAATAAGACTTTTCAAAGAAATGAGACAGTGTAGCTAACAGTCCACAATTATTCTGATTTCATAATAATGGATGTTTAATGGTAACTTAACCAATTTGTTTGTCCTACCTTTGTTTGTTTATCTGTTTTTTTTCTGGCCAACTCTTTGAAAATAATTTTCAAATATCGTATCTTCAGGATGGTACTGATGCCATTTTTCAGAACTGTGGACCCTGTGACCACACAGGATAAAGTGTGCATAATCGTATCCTGACACAGAGAATGCTACTGGGTGGACTGAAGTACTCTGTTTTGTAACCAGTCTGATTCACACTAAACCCCCTGTACTTGGAGAGATAGTATGTGTTTTCATTATCTTCTGCCCCACACAAAATAGGTACCAAGGGTTACGAGATCAAGACCTTTATCTAATCAAATCAGTGGTGTCTGCTACTTGGAGATGTGACTTCTTTTCCAACATGTTTGTATATGTAAGCAATTCTGAATTAGGAAATCCAGGGTATTTATCTTTTCACAAAACCTAACCAGTCTGTTTCAAGGTACCATTAAATTGCTAGATTACTTTTAGAGAGAGTAATTGGATTACTCTGTATTTTAGAATAGAAGCCAAAATCCGAAAAACTGATTACCTGCTATTCTATAAATTTGTCTTCCCCTAAATGTTAATTTGCCCATCTATCCCTATTTGACAGATTGGGTTTGATCTTTTTTTCCTTTCAGGACATTTAGGTAAAAGCTTTACCCAACCCCCGCTGTGCCATTCCCCACTGTAGAATTAACTTGTGTTTTTTCTTGTGCTATTGAGTTTGACATACTTAAAAATCAGTTTGTATTATGCTTGCAGATTAACAGGAGTTCTATTTAAATGAAATCAAAATTGGATTCTAGAAGTGCCTGTTGATGCCATCATAAAAAAAGTCCATCTGCTTTTAAGTGTTAAAGAAACACACACATGTTTCTAACTTGGGCAATGCAGAATACAGTTCTCATTATTCAAAACAACTTTTTCCCTGTTCACCACTTGCTCTATGAGCCTGTCCAGTATAAAATTAGTCTATCCAATACAAATTACACAGAAATTCTTCAACCAGCTGATTTATTCTCTTCTATGCTGTTCTTCCTCTTAAATTCTATGTCTCTTGTAAAAAAAATTGTATTTTCTCATATCTAGTTCCTTTTACATTTGTAATAACTGAATGTTCACAAAGCTTTTTTTGTAACTGTTGCAGTGTGTTTCAGGAAGGATACTCCTCGTATGCTTTCTTTAGAAAATTCAGCAATTGTTTCGATATTATTTTATCACAATGAGTCACTTTAGAATGTGACTCTATGCAAACTGGCAATAGACAGCTTTGTTCTGATTTCCTGTACAAATGTTAAACATTATTTTATATCTGTTCTAGTTACTTTGAAATAAGCTGTAAATTGTATATGTCGCAACACAATAAAACCTTTCTTTTTCAAAAGGGTCAATAAAATAAAAAAAATCCTCATAAGTAACACGGTGGTGAGAAAGCCAGAATAAAGGTGAAGAGGAAAAGGCCCCCATTTACTTAACACTGAAAGAATTTAGACTACACAGATTCTGTGCTATCTTTAAATAGGCATTTAAAGTTCTGAAATGAGATGAACTTGCCCAACAGAACAAAAAGTTCCACATAACAGAGGTTAGGGAGAAAAAGAGGCTTGTTGGAAAGACCAAAGTACAGGGCACATACAGAGAGGAGCTGGAGAAAAGAATTCCGGGATGGGTATGACTAAAGACAACTACAAACTTTAAATATGATGTTTGTGAATGAAACTAACAAAAATAACTTGTGTTAGGGCAAAAGCTGTAGATTATGATTGGAAAATACCTGCTGATGTATTGGGATAATGAAAGGAATCATTCTTTTTCCTAGACTTTTGAATGGGTGATTCTAGGTAAGAACTAGAAAAGCAATTACCAAAAAACAAATCCCACTGAAAATGAGACAAGATGATTTCATTTACTAGAATTATTGAAGAGCTGACAAGGATGTTGCCTTCTGGTGCAGACCTAACAAGGGCATGTGCTTGAGATTTGCTACACTAAAGGCAGAGTATCTGCGCAGTTAGCCCCCTATCCACAGCAGGAGATAATTGCTGTCTACCCAGTTAGGCTTTAGCACAACGCTTCTTTAATTTAACCCCTTTACCTGAGTCTAAAACAAAAGCCCTAACCTTTGTTCTGACAAATCAGGAATGGAAAACAATATATCCAATTTCTTTTTAATACCATATGAAAGTAGAAGTCTGTAGTCTTCCCTTTTACATTAAAAATAAATCACAGGTGTTTGTATTATGTTTTGGTTTGAGTATTCAGAAATACAAGGAATGTTATGTGTCATTTACAGCAGAATTTTGGAGATAATGTACGTAAGTTTTACTGTCATGAGACCATCTGAAGCCTTGTCTAAATTCAAGATTGTGTCACTAACATCAGGTAAAACATTAAAAAGAATTCAGCCAAACTGGTTCAAAATCTTTTGCTATTATTCTTAATTTGATTCAACTTCATGTAAGCCACTACTTCAACTTTGATTCAAAATACTGTCTGGTCACTGCATGTTCATTTTCAGTTTGTTTGTTTGAAGCCAATTTAGATGGCTTTGAATTGGTTACATCAACTAACTGTGGAAAAAATATTGAACTGCATCTGTCTAGTCAAAGCTGGGAATCAAGCTGAACTTCTGCAGTAAACACCAATAGCCATGGGTAAGGAAAATGAAGTGGCATAAAAATTAAGCTGGTCTCTCTAATGAACATGCTCAATTCTGTTCTTTAATATCAGCAATTAATGGAGAAAAGTTGCACAGGTGGTTTTAGAAAGGGGGGAAAAAAAAGCGAAAATTGAAAGAAAGTGGGAAAAAAATGAAAAGCAAGAGGAAAGAAAGAATGAAAGAAAGAAAGAAGTGTTTTTAAAAATTCATCAGCGTAAGAGGATTAAGAACTCAAAATTATTTGCTGTATCATTTTCATTTTCCATGCACTGTTTATAAGCTCTGTTCTCAACTACCTGACTGAGAACCCCGTATGCATGTTGTTCTGGACCCTTTCAATTCTGGCAAATGAGATCCCATATTCCTGTTATCTGCACCAAAATTAATATGAAAATAAAACATTCTTTCCTAAAGCTCCCTCTTTGCTTAGTTAAGAACTTTCAATAACTCCCAAATTATTTTCTATGTATTTTTTGTATCCTTGCCCCTTATAACAAATATACTTCAGTAAATAACACAAATGATTATTCCTTTAACTTGTAAACTTCTGCTAGCTGTAACCAGGTAGAACTTGTGCTACTCTGGTGCAAACTCTACTCATGTAATGATACAGTCAGCATGCGCTATATCTATAAACTATGAACAACTCAGGATGAGGAATATCTCCTTGCTCTTTGATTGAATTTCTTCCTGAAATCACTGCTTGATTGCAGTACAGAATGTTACTGCATGATGTCCCTCACTCTGCCAGTCAACAAGATAACGTGGCACTGGCACGTGTCCAAGTGTTCTGCTGCAGAAGAATTCAACGCCTTGTAGCATCACAACTAATGGGAAAAAGGAACATGTGTGACCAAAGAAAGGTTTAGTACTTGAACATGCCTGGAATCATTCTTATCTGCAACGAACAAGTGCTCTAGAACAGGCAAAACCTGGAATTCCCTTCAGCCAATCCTTGGTATCCCTATTTTAAGGTCTCTTAGTATGTCTTAAATTTCTTTAGTAAAAATGTTGGGAGTTCTGGAGCCTGCCATGCTGTATTACACCTTTTTTCAGTACCAGCTGAACCAGTCTACAAGGGACTTCCGAGAAGCTACCCCAAGGGCAGACCAAACCAGCAAAACATCTTGTGTTTCAGACTACCATGGGAAATGTCCGTTCTCATCTAAGCACAAAAGGACATTTGATTATACAGTTCAAATTCACATACGTATTTTACACCAAAACAGGAACAGATATCTTGCATTTCCTGAGAGGCAAGAATATTTGGGGAGAATGCCTAATTTGGTAATGTGAATCTAATTTGCCATTGAGGTTTATTTGGTCCAAGTTTGAGGACGATGTGGTTTCCAGCTATGGAATGCTTCCTTAGCAATACTTTTGAAACAGTAAATGTCTAGTATTTATTACTCTTAAGCTGGTGCCAAGTAGCTTAAAAGCAACAGGTATTGAATTATTTCATTGCTATAGGTTCACAGACTGTGCCAAGCTAGTTTTCTTGTATCTTCCAACACCAAACCCCTGCATCTCATTACAGGCCTCTGTAACACCTCATGTTGTTGTCGTATGGACTGGAGCTCCAGCAAACCATAGTTGCACAACTAGCACCTGCACTCCCAGATCCTAGTGGCCTTCCTCATGGATTTACTGAAAATCCAAAGCACATGTCCCTTGCATCTGACAATAAATATTAAGTTTCCCCATGGCTTGTGTCAGTGAGGGACTGTGCTGCCTGTGGGGGTGGAAGGTCCTGGCACAGCAGGGGAGGGGTTGTTGCAACTGGGCGATTTATGCCACTCAACAAAATCACCAGCAAAGGCATCAGCAAAAGCAGGTTTAGAGAATCACAGAATAAGCTGAGTTGGAAGGGACCTACATGGATCATTGAGTCCAACACCCAGCCTTGCACAGCACCATCGCTAAGAGTCACACCATGTGCCTGAGAGCACAGTCTAAGTACTTTTGAACTCTGCCAGGCTGGTGCTGTGACCACTTCCCTGGATAGCCTGTTCCAGTGTCAGACCAGCCTCTGAGTAAAAAACCTTTTTCTAATACCCAGCCAAAACCTCCCTGACACAATTTCAGGCCATTCTCTTGGGTCCTGTCACAGTGAGAGCCTGGTAAAGTTCATTGACAAGGCTTGCTCTACTACTTACTAGTACCACCTTAGCATCACTAAAGGGGTACCACTAAAGTACTAATTTTAACCACCTTAACTAAGTGGTTAAAGCATACCGAGAAAAACAGGACTAAAATCTAAAATCACACAGAGTAACAGAATGGTTAGGGTCGGAAGAGATGTGTGGAGATCATCCAGTCTAACCACCCTGCCAAGGCACGGTCAGCTGGAGCAGGTTACACAGGAATGGGTCCAGGTGGGTTTTGAATGTTTCCAGGAGACTCCACGACCTCCTAGGGCAGCCTGTTCCAGTGCTCTGATTACCTCAGTGTAAGAGTTCTTCCACATGTTAAAGTGGCATTTCCTGTGTATTGAGCTTATGGGCATTGCTCCTCCTTCTGTCGCTGGGCTCCACCGAAAAGAGTCTGGAACCACCCTCTTGGCACCTGCCTTTTGAGGTATTTGTATTGATGAGACCTCCTCCCAGTCTTCTCCAGACTAAACAGGCCCAGCTCCTGCAGTCTCTCCTCCCAAGAGAGGTGTTCCAAACCCCAAACTGTCTCTGCGACCCCCTGCTGGACCCTCTCCAGCAGCTCCTTGTTCCTCTTGTCTCTCTCCTACCGGGGAGCCCAGAACTGCACACAGCACTCCAGACGTGTCCTCACAAAGCGCTGTCCGCGAAGGCTGGAGAGGCCAAAAACGCCGCGCTGTGCCAGCCTAAAGCTGAAACAGGCCGAGGGGGCGGCTCCGGCTGAGTCACGCGGTGCGGGGCGGGTGCCCGCGGGCGCGCTCGGCCCCGCGGGGGCGCGCACGGGCGGTGCCCCTTTCCAGTACCTTCCCCGTCGCGCGGCGTCATCAGGGCGCGCGGCCGCCGGGCCAGGCCGTTTCCGGTGTCGGCTGCAGCCGCCGGGA
>VZTJ01004094.1:0-12129 GCA_013397795.1 Orthonyx spaldingii | reverse complement strand
CGGGCTCCCCCGCCCGCGACTCCGCCGGCGCCGCCGAGCCGCGGATCATCAAAGTCACGGTGAAGACTCCCAAGGAGAAGGAGGAGTTCGCCGTTTCCGAGACCAGCAGCATCCGGCAGGTGAGGGGCGGCGGAGCGGGCTGAGGGGGCCGCGCTCGGGCTGGGGCCGGGGCGGAGCGCGGGCCGCGGCTCTCGCCTCCCCCCGGCGGCGCGGGGCCGGGGCCCGTCCCGGTGACAAAGCAGCTTCTGCTCGCCCGGGTCGCGCCGGGCACTGCTGGGCGGGCACCGGCACCGATCCCGGCCCGGGAGAGGACGGCTGCCGTCTGGGGCTAGCGGGGGTAGTGGAGGAATGTGTGTGCCTCGTACCGACCTCACAGACTGCTCGCCTCTCGGCTGCACCGCAGAGGGCCAGCTCGAAAGGTGGATGTAGCTCGTTCAAGGAGCCATTGAATTATAGAATGGTTTGGGTTGGAAGGAGACGTTGGAAATCGTCCAGTTCTAGCTCCCCTGGCATAGCCAGGGACATTTTCAGCTAGACCAGGTTGCTCAGAGCCCCATCCAGCCTGCCTTTGAACACTTCCAGGGATGGGCCATCCATAGCTTCCCTGGGCAACCTGTTCCAGGGCCTCACCACCCCCACAGTAAAGAATTTTTTCGTAATTGCTAATCTAAACCTACTACTCTATTTCAGTGTGAAACCATTGCCCTTTCCTTGTCCTGTCAGTACATGTTCTTACAAACAGTCTTGCCTCATCTTTTCTGTAACTTCCCTGCAGATACTGGAAGGCCACAATTAGGCCACCCCAAAGCCTTCTCTTTTCTCGTTTTCTCTCTGTGAGTTGTTCTGTCGAGCTGATTGGTTTTGGTAGCTGTTGTCTCACTGGCTGGATAACATGACTGTAGAAAACATATGCAGTCACTTGCATCTCTGTATTTCCAGTGGTTATTTTGATCTAACGCTGTCTTTAAAAACAGCAAGTAGGCCTTCAGCTTGGGGAAGCTTGTACTGTGTTTGTAAAATCTGCAGTCTGCTGTACTTAAATGTGCTAGTTATGGATATGGTACTTAGCATGGCACTAATGTCAGATAACTGAGTTATTAGGGATTTTCTGCATTCTGGTGAAAGTCTGTGCCCCAGGTGTGTCTGTCTCAAACTGGTGACACCTGCTGATTCATCGACACTGTTTCCTGCAAGTCTTCTGGTTTTGTAGAAGGTTTGCCGTGCAAGTATTGATTTGAACTCCATTTATGTAGATTAGAAAGCAATAAATTATAGAAAAAGTGCAATCAAAATGTAAAAACCAAGAGTTTCTTGCTTGTAAAGGACGTAGACATTGCTACATAGGATTTCCCAGTTTGCTCCTTGAAATGGCTCTAAATGTGGCAACTACGTGGTATTCCATGCATTTTTTTTGGTGTCATTGGTATTGCAGACCTCATCAAAAAAAGGTTGAAATGTCTGAAAACACCACTAATGTCTAGATACAGAACTTGACATCATTCCTTATGTCTGAGCTGAAGGACACTCTCTGGTTAATAGAGGAGGATACAGAAGATTAAGGCTCCCAAATTTCAAACGTAGTGTTAGCACTTCAGCTAGACTGTCAGACTTTTGTGTCACCTAGATGCTGCGAACAGAGAAAATGCTAATATTTATTTCAAATTTTTTAATCCTTATGTCTAGTCTAGATTCTGGTTGGGGGGTTTTTTTGTTGTTTTTTTTTGGTTTTGTTTTGTTTTATGTTTGTTTTTGTTTGTGGTTGGTTTTTTTGTGGTTTTTTTTTTTGTTTGTTTGTTTGTTTGGTTTGGTTTGGTTTTGTTTTTTTTTTTTTTTCTTCTACATCAGCACTTGGGCTAGAGGTGGCCCAGACCTGAGTTTCACTGAGGTTTTCTTCAGCTGCCAATGCATTGAGGCTGCTCTCTTGTCTTCTTTAGTCTTTTGGCAGCTGCAGCATTGTGTGCTGTGAGCTACTCTCTCTGCAAGCTTGATCTAGGCATTTCTCCCAAAAGTAAAATGACTGTGTGTGCTTTTTAATGTTGTCCACTGCTTTCCCAGCAATCTCAGTCTGAAAAGGGTGCTTTTCACTTCTCTGTTCTCCATAGATTTGTGAGCAGCATCAATGCAGTTTTTCTAAAAGTCTTTGCAGTTTTGGGGCTTTTGTTTTGTTTGGATATTTCAAAAGAGAGATTCATAAACTGAATCTAACCTGAGAATTGTGCTTGTCCTGAAAAGCAGTCAGCCATTAGTTTCTTTCCTTCAGAAATTATAAACAGATTTACTTTAGCTGTGAATTTTGTAATATATTTGACTTTAACAGGGTTGTTTTAGATTTGAATAGTGGTGGAGCTGCCAGGTTTTCAAATAAACAGCTGTCATAAGCTGAAATAGTTGTACAACCTAGCAAGAGCATGAATTTTTACTGCAAGCAGTCATGCAAGCTTAGGGAATTAGCAGAGCACACTACTTCAAATGTCTTCATTGTCCACAGATATGTTAAACTCTGAGTGTTGTTTCTCTTGGAACTGTTGTTAAAAGATTAGATCTGTACTTATATCGTAATTCTTGTGTAGTAAGATTGCCCTGGTGGATCATTTGATTGAAGTCCCAGGCAGTGTGGCAGCACTGAAAAATGCACTGTTACCATAGTGTGGCTAATATTGGCTGTTCCTCTTAAACTGCAAAAATGAGCTGTTGATAATTAATAAGCATCAACAGTAGATGTAAAGTTTCTAGAGCCAGCCTTGAAAATAGGTTAATCTCAAATACCAGACAAGTTGCACATCTGTTCAAATGCATCTGGAATCAGCCAGTGGTTTGTACAGTTGAGATAGGTGGGCCAGTAACTAGTAGGCTGAAAAAAACCCCAGAAAAACCCAGCAAAAGAGACTCCCTCAGTATATTTCTGTAGCTGACATTAGAACTTAGTGAATTGAGTTGTTTATTTCCTTACAGTCGTTTCAGAATACTGCCAGAACATGAACCTAGATTTTTTAGGAAAATATTTTATGTCATTAAGGCCAAACTTGGGGCTACACTAATTATATTTTACGTTGCTCCATTAATGTAAATCAGGTCTCCGACTTTCCTGTCAAGATTTTTTCCTGTATTGGAAGACTTCAGCAGAGTAGACTTGATATTGTGATCCTGTGTTGTGCAGCTAGAACAGCACGTATGCAGACTGGTATGGAAAATAAACTAAGTACAAAGCCACTCTTGAAGGTCAGTTGATTGCAACTGCTGTCCATCTGTCATTTATTCTCTGAAAAGTATTTTATTATGCTGAGCACAATTTGGCTCAGTATTAGGACAAGGACCAAATGTTTGCATTCTTGACTGGGTATGATACTGATCTTGCTCAGTGCAGAGACTTACTGAGTATGTGGTGGGTAAAGATGAATACCTATAAACTTGTTGACTTTAGCTGACTCTGACAGTGCTGATTTTCTAGCTCACTAAAACTGTTTGTCTCTTGTCCTAAGTTTTTTTTTCCGTCGGTTTATTTTCTGAGTTCATGGCAATACAGTCTTTGCAATTTTTTGCTTAGCAGAGTTGACTTAATGTGTTTTGGTAAAGCCTGTATAAAAGAAAAAATGTGCTCATTTTAGGAACGACTCATGCCTTCATGTATTGGTAAATGACTTGAATTCTTTGAGTGTTGAGGTGTTGGAACTGGTTACATGGAAAAACAGATTTTACCTTCACGATTTAGAAGGAGGGAGTTTTGGAAGAGTTAAAGCTTGCTGATGCTTCATGGTGCTGTTTTAGTACCCTGTGTTGACATTTGAAGTATTCATGAGTTTATTGTAACTGGTTCAGAGTTAGTGTCTGTGGGTGTGTTGCTACACTGAAAGATACCAAGTTATCCATTCTGTGAACATTACAACTCTGAAACAGACCAACATTCCTAGCTGTGTGTTATTAGCTGCTGGGCCAACAAAGAGTGGATATACTAAATCTGTGCTAATAATTTCAGAAGCTTTCTTGCTTCATTCTTGCAGTCATGCAGTGATTGTCAGTCTAGTGATTATATGAAAATTCCAGAGCAATGCTCATCTGAAAAGTTAGTGAATTTGAGTTTAGTTCCACAGAAAACAGATTAGATCCTTTTGCAGGTTTAGGGTTTTTTTCTCCCTGTTTTTGTTTAGCTTCAACCTTTAAATAGAATTTCTTTTCAGTATGGAATACAGTTTTCAGTAACAGCATATTTAACAGCTTCTATTATGTTTTTTAAGGTAGGTGGACACCAATGTGCTTTCTGCACTAAACTACAGATAAAACCCCATAGCTACTTAATTATAAGTGTAAATGTATCCATTGTGTTGAGACTGATTTTTGTCAAGTGGAAAGCTTCTAAAGTTGTATTTTTTTATTACAATTTTGGTATAGTTTATGGTTGAAACTGTAAATCCATAAATCTAGAGTTTGATATTTGTGCCTGGTTGTCGCAATCCCAGATTGGTAGTCCTCTGTAAAGATCACAGAGGTGTAAATGTTGTTAAAATGTTGGGTAATTTGGTAGTGGAGCATCCTTCTTGGCTTGCATATGCTTTTAATATCTTATGTAATGTTTTACTTTATAAGAAACTTTACTTTACAAAAACAGTTCTTTTAATGTGATCCAATTCTGTCTCACTGTTTTTCTGTAAATCAGGAGTTACTGAATGGTACAAATACATTAGGTTGAAACTATATAATGGAATCCAGTCTATTCTTTTCCAGGATCGTGATTTAGTTTTCTGTTGTTTTTCAGGTGTCTCAAGGCACTTGAATACATGAAGTGTATTAGTGTTTAGTGTTAGGTTTTCCATCATCTGGTGTCTCAGTGCACTGTAATACATCTATGTGATTCTTTATGGAGTCTGCCTCGTGATATACTCTGATTATATATATTTCTTAAGATGGGGGTATTTTTCCCCTCATTTTTTGAACTCAGAATTGTTTTAGAGCAAGGGTAAGTGATTATTTGATAGAAGAACCTTCAGAAGTAAAAGTATATTGACTTTCCTGACTGTTGGCTTAGATAGATGTAATTCAAAGGTATCAGTTATCTGACCATAGTACACAACAAGTGTTTTCTGGTAAACGACTAGCAGACAGAGTAAAATAAAAAAAACTTATTTAAGTAGAAATGTGAAGTGTATTTTGTGTGGATACTTTTCTGTATAAATTAAAACATTCATTTTTAATTTTTAATTTAAAAAAAAAACAACTTTATCCATGTCAGCTAGGGCCAGCATTTGTTCTGTGGTTGTTGTGCTAAAATCCCTTACCTTCAGTCAAGGGTGTCACACAGTTTTAAAAAATTGTCCTGTGTACAGTTCAAAATTGCCAACAGCATAGAAAACCTTAATGAATAATTAGCTGTGGTAGAGGTGACACGTTAAGATTTTTAAAGCCAATCAATATTTCAATCTAGTGACTATAAACCTTGGCTCTGTGAAAAGGGTAATTGTCTGGGAGTAAAGTTAGGGTAAAATCTTAAGGATTTGGAATAAATGGTGACATGGTGTTCTGGTTTTGGCTGGGATAGCATTAATTTTCTTCTTAGTAGTTGATATGGTGCTGTGTTTTGTATTAAGTGCAAGAATAATCTTGATAACACACCGATTTTGGCTCTTGCTAAGTAGTGCTGTTGTTTTTTAGGAATGTTACTGCCTAACTCAGTAACCCCACTGAGACTCTCCAAAACACCTCTCTGCCACCTTTTCTCCTCCCTCTCCCCCTGAGCCAGTGCTTTATTTGTTTGTTAAATAGTGTTGAATGTTGTATAAATTAGTTAAGAGTTGTATAATATAGTTGGGAGTTTTCAAGATGAAAATAACAATGGAAGAGAGGAGTTGAAGCATTTTCTATTTTTGCACAGCAAAAAACATCAGCAGGTTGAGTTGAATCTTAGTTTCCTGTAACCAACAAGGCTTTTTTCTCTTTTCACTCTTCTTAAGTTGTCAGTAAACCCAAGGCATGCTGCAGAGGAGAGTTGGAAGCACAAAAGGTCAAGATCACAGATCGAGATAAGAACAATTTACTGGAAACAGCAATGAGATAAGAAAACAAATATTAACAGCAACAATACTGATGACAGAGGGTACAAGCAAATCAATGATTCACATGGAAGAAAATCCTTTGGTAACGGAAAATACTGGACATTTCCCTCCACCATGTTTTCTTGACCAGAAGGACCCTCTTCTCCCTGGAAGAGATTCCATTTCCCCAGCTGCTGGCAATGACAGGAGGTGGTATAAAATAACCTCTGGGTCCTGGCCATGCCCCCTCCTGGCTACTGCCTGAGCCAGGACAGTGCTTATTCCAAATGAAGGAGTTTTTGGTTTGCTTTGCTTTGCCAGTGATCAGGTACATAACGAACAGGGAGAGAATAGATTGCCAAGTACTTTTATGGAGAAGTATTACTTCTCCAAACAAAAACTTGAAGAAATTGAGTGGCTTGCTGAAGGATCCCTGGAAGGAATAGAAATTACTAGAACTTGAGTCCTGAGCCCTCTATGCACACTACTATGCACTGCTGCGGTTTACCCTTTATGGGCTGCTGGCCTTGTAAGCTCATCAAGAAACTGACTTTGTGTTTTGGGATGTGGGGTTTTTTTGTGCATTTAGTTTGGCTGCAGACATTTGAGGAAATAATTTTATTTTGAAACTAGCATGGGACATTGGCAAGGCCACCAGAAGATAGTAACTCCATTGAGACATGAGAGACAGAATGTTCTTACATAGACGCCTTATTCTGTGTGTTCTTTCTAGCTATGCTTTATCTACTGTGGGCCAAAAGTGCTTGTATTCCTGCCTGAAATGATGAATTCTTGTCTTCCTTCCTGTAGTGTGCTAGAATTGTGCAATGAAACCCTGTTTTTACTGACTCACTTTAAGTCAGTCGTAAGATGAGCCTTAATCTTAGGTCATGATTCATCAGAAAAGGAAACCACAGCTGTCAGTGGTTGTATAGCCATGAGTGTGTTTGGTTCCTTACTTCTTGGGTCAAGACGACCTGTAACCATTAATTCTGTGGTATAAAAGAAAGCTGGAGCTCATCAAAGTTCACTTCTGAGACTGCTCAGTGTGCGTGTAAGACAGACTGGAGGTTGGTCAATATGCTTGACTGTGTGTGTTGATAGGAAAGACAGTTAAAAGTTTAAATGCCATGGGTGTGTTTTGAAACAGCGGTGCCAAACAAGGTAATGCTGTTTCAAAATCTTTCTTTGTAGTAGGAACTATTTGAGGGACTGCTGGGAATGAAAACCGCAGTTCAGCCCTCTATGTACAAATCTTGCTTCCATGTCATCCTCTATTGTGTTCAGAACACATTTTCATGTGGGAAGGGTCAGCAACCTTGGGTTTTTTCACAGTCATCTAGATAAAATTGTAGCTTAATATTTTCAAAGCAGTTGAAGATTTTAGGGGTCTGTTTTCTGTTGCTTTCAGTGGGACTTGGATGTTAATTGCCCAAGACCTCTTCCAGGTTGTTACTGTAATTTAATTTTTTAATATGCCTTACTCAGCTGAGAGAATTTGGGAAAGTATTTTTAAATTTGTTTTCTTCTTTTTATTACTTTTTCACAACACTTTGTGTTGTGAGTGGATAGTAAGGTTATTACAGTTGCTGGTTTTGATGTCGTAAAGCGAGTTACCAGAAGCTTTTGAATCATTATATGGTGGTAACATGTCAAAGGAGAGTTTGAATGTTAATACTTCTACGTCACGTGGAATATCTCTTTACCAGGTTCTTCCAAGGTCAGCTTGTGAGATGTTAATAGGTTGATGGTTAAATTAAGGATCTGTTCTTCAAAGTGACAGTGCAAAACAATGTCTGGTTTAGTCAACTATTCTACTTCATGTGTATTCAGATACTTGCTTTGTTTGGTGACAAAATCTGTACTTTGACTAGCTCGGGTACCTGTATGCATTTGTTCAGCACTGGACATCATCATTGTGGTGTCCACCCGTACCTTGTAAAAACCTTTAGAGGCAATCAAGTTGAGCAGGCGTAGTGCAAGTCCTAGTGTGCTTCTCAGAGAATTGATTTGGTTTTTTTCCCCATGTGTCTTAATGCAGAACAAAACCAAGTTTTGTTAATGGTGATTATTTTAAAGTTGCTATGAAAATCAGGGTATTTGGCATGGAATTGAGAGTATAAATAAGAAGTACTAGTGTGCTGCTAAAAAGCCAATGAGTGTTCTCAATATGAAGAGCTACACTGCTCCTGTATTTCAAAGCAAAAAAAAGAAGTTTATATAAACGAGTTAACTTGAGGTAAAATGGCAAATTCGGCAAAGCACTTCTACAAGACAAGTTTAAGATTTGTTCTAATTCGTGTCAAATCTACAAGTTGCCGTGCTTTGAGGAGAATGTGACCTTGAATCAACTCACTCTGGTTAAGAATGCTTTTTACCTTTCTCCCTATGAAAACCAGGCCTCTATCTAGACATTAGTGCTGTGTTTTAGTCTGATTCCCACTGTGTTTCTCTTCACATATTTGTCTAACAATCATGTAAAAAATTGACATGATTTTACATTATTTTTACTGTATTCAGTTGCTAGAGGAGTACAATGAACTAATTTCCATGAATACACTAGGTGTCAAGTATGTTAAAACATTATTTTTTACAACTTTGAGTACTTTCCTTTGCACAGATATGACTGAACACCTTTGTAATGCCACAAGGCATAATATTATTACAATGAAGTAAAACTTGTATTCTAGAACAATAAAGCAAATGAGCTGTCATTGTTGCTTGGATTGTTACATGTTAATTAAAAGGATGCGTCACTGCAGTAAGAGAATTGGACAGAAATGCTCATCATTTCCAGTCAGTGACACTGAACTCCTTCTGTTTTGGTTTTCCCAGTGGACGAAGTATTTTAGCTGTAATTTACTGATACTGTTATTTAGTTATGTTGTGCAAACTGAAGGTCTAAACAACACCAAAATTAATTTTTTTTAGAACTGCCTAAATATGCATTAATTTCCGGCATCATAATATGTAATGGTTTAACCCCAGCCAGCAGTTAAGTATAATGCAACTGCTTCCTCACTTCTCTCCTGCCTAGTGAAATGGGGAAGAGAATCAGAAAAAAAAAAGCAAACCTCATGGGTTGATATAACAACAGTTTAATATTTAAAACAACAGTAATAATAATAACCACAATAATACTAATGAACGAGAGAGAGAGAGAGGAGTAAAACACAAGAGAAACAAGTGATGCACAGTGCAGTGGCTCAGCACCCACTGTCCAATGCCCAGCCTATTCCCTTCACTGGCAAGTGCTCCAGCCACACTGCCCAAGTTGGTGAAAGCAGAGATTGGGAGATTGAAGAACCATCCTCTGTGGAAGATCAGGTTCAAGACCATTTAAGTAACTTGAAGGTGCACAATTCTATGAGATCTGATGAGATACATCCATGGACCGTGAGGGAACTGGGTGAGGAAGTAGGTAAGCCACTCAGCATCGTATCTGAGAAGTCGTGACAGTTCCACCTGGAAGTTCCCACATACTGGAAAAGGTGAAACAGAACATCCATATATTTTTGGGAAGGGAACTTGGGAAGACCCAGGGAGCTACAGTCTGGTCAATTTTACCTGAGTGCCTGGCAGCATCATGGAAGAGAACCTCCTGGAAATTATGCTATGGAACATCAAAGGTGAGGAAATGATTGGTGGCAGCCAACACAGCTTCATTAAGGACAGATTTGGAGATTGCCTGTGGTGGGATTGCAGTGGTGGTGGATGAAGGAGAAGTGAGTGGCGTCATCTACCTGCACATATGTGGAGCATTTGACACCATGCCGCATGACTTGTCTCCAAACTGGAGAGACACGCTTGTGACAAATGGACTACTCAGGGAATAAGGAATTTAAAGGGTTCTGGTGAACAGCTAATTGTCCAAGTGGAGACCAGTGATGAGTGGTGTCCTCAGGGATTGGTACAGGGACCATCACTGTTTAACATCTTCCTCAGTGACGTAGACAGTGGAATGGAGTGCACCCCAACAATACCAACCTGTGTGGTGTGAATGAGGCGCTGGAGGGAAGGCATGTCGACCTTGGCAGGCTTGAGAGATGGGCTCATGTGAACCTCATGAAGTCCAACAAGATCAACTGCAAGACCCTACACTTGGATTGGGGCAATCCCAGGTACAAATACAGGTAGGGTGGATTGAGAACAGCCCCGAGGAGAAGGACTTGGGGATGCTGGTGGATGAGAGGCTGTGTTCTCACAGCTCAGAAAGTTAATTGTATCCTGGGCTGTATCCAAAAGCAGCGTGGCCAGCAGGGCAAGGTGGGTGATTCAGAACACAACTCTGTTGAGTCGTGGTGAGACTGTGCCTGGAACACTGCATCCAGCTCTGGGATCTCCAGCATAGGAAGGACATGGACCTCTTGAAGTGAGTCAGGAGGAGACCACCGAGATGATCAGAGGGCTGAAGCACATGTCCTGTGAAGACAGGCTGAGAGACTTTTATTCATCCTGGAGAAGACAAAGCTTCAGGGAGACCTTATAGCAGCCTTTCAGTGGCCAAAAGAGGGCTACATGAAAGATGGCGAGGAACTTTATACAAGGGCATGGAGTGATGATGCAAGGGTAATGACTTTACTCTCTTTCATATTAGAAAGAAATTATTTACTCTGAGGACACTGGAACAGGTTGCCCAGAGAAGTTGTGGATGTCCCATCGCTTGAAGCATTCAAAGCCAGACTTGGCTTTGAGTAACCTGGTCTCATGAAAGGTGTCCCTGCCCTTGGCAGAGGAGTTGGAACTAGATGATCCTTACATTCCTTTTCAACAATGTTTTTAGGATTCTGTTTTCCATATGTGTAGATGATTCTCTGTCTCAGCAAAAAAAAAAAAGGTGTATTAAGCTAATCTGTTATTTCAGGTGTTTTTGACAGTTAACACTTAGCAAGCAGACTCATTCGTAAAAGGTCTTGTATGGTAATGTAAGTTTTATGTGATGGTCTTCTCTGAAAGAGTTATCAAACAGAGGGCTTGGTCCTGTTTATACCTTGTTATTTCAGAGGTCCCAACATTGTACTGAATGAACGTGAAGCTGAGGAAGAGGTGTAACTCTTTCATTGCATCTCGAGTAGGCTTTTTATGCCCCAGTTAGCCAAAACAGGCTTATTATTTTTGATAGTTTTATTATTGTGACTGGAAATAGATCTAGTGTGCATTTGGATCATTCACGGGTGTTGTAGAAGTTATTTTGTGGGTCCTGGTACACTGAGGGTTGCATTTGTGTCTTGCTGTAGTGTTGTTTTTGCATGGTAGCCTACAGCTTCCTCCAGGTGGGGCAACAGAGGGAGAGCAGCCAGTCTCCTCTCTGGTGAGCAGCAGCTGGAGACAAAGAAATGGAATGAAGCTGCATCACGTTCAGATTCGACTTTAGGGACGGATTCTTCACTGAGAGAGTGGGTAGTTACTAGAATAGGCTCCTTTGGGAAGCAGTCATGGCACCAAGCCTGTTAGAGTTCAAGGAGCATGTGGACAATGGTGTCGTCATATGGTTTAGTTTCAGATAGTCCTGCAAAGAGAAGGGAGTTGAACTCGATGATCCATATGGTTCCATTCCAGCTTCAAATATTCTATGATTCCATGAGGATTGTTTATACTACAGCATCAGCCTTCTGATGAGAATTAACTGGTGGATCTCACTGTCACAGCATATTGTGGAAAATATAGTAATAAGTGAGTTTAGGTAAATGACAGTCTTTCATTTGTCACAGTGTGGTTGTCCTTTATTATGATGCATTAGCTTTGTCCCAAATTCTAAGTATTTCTGCTGGTTTTTTGTTACTTTGCATATTAAGAGTGATTAAGTATAAGATTACAGAATAGGAAGCAACTGCCTGAACACTTGCTCAGGCAAACAAGGTGTGATGTTCCACCCTTAATGTGGAAATGAGCACTCAAGATTTGTGGGTGCTTCTTTCCCCTTAAGGGTGTGACATCACAGAAGACAGTGACCAAAGTCAGAGGCTGCACAAAACTCAAACGGTTTTATTTGAGGTTGACACACTTGGCATAGAAATTGATATGTTAAATCCCTGACCTACTATATAAGCATGTGGCAGTGGGTTTTGTATACAGGGCAGATGAAAAGGAAGAGAGAAAGAGAGAG
>VZTJ01004093.1:232046-249877 GCA_013397795.1 Orthonyx spaldingii | reverse complement strand
GGATAAAGGGAGGGATGGAGTTGTGGTCAACGGTTCAATGTTCAGAGAATGGTGATGAGCAGCATTCCTCAGGGGTCAGTATCAAGAAAAGGTTCCATTTAACACCTTTGTAGGCAACATGGACAGTGGGATTGAGCACACCCTCAGCAAGTTTGCCAACACCACCAACCTGTGTGGTGCATCCAGAGGGACCTTGAAAGTAATTCCAAGTACAAATACAGGTTGGGCAGAGAACCAATTGATAGTAGCCCTGAGGAGAAGGATAGAAGGATTTGGAGATGCTGGTTGAGAAGATGCTTGCCGTGATCCAGCAATGTGCATCTATAGCGCAGAAAACCAACCAAATTCTGGGCTACATCACAAGAAGCATGGCCAGCAGGCTGAGGGAAGCAATTCTGACTCTCTACCCTGCTCTGGTGAGACCCTGTCTGGATGTAGATATGGCACTTAGGGATATGGTTTAGTGGTGGACTTGGTAGCATTGGGCTAACAGTTGACTCAATGATCTTAAATGTCTTTTCCAAGCTAAAGGACTCTATGATTCTTTAAAAACACCTTTTCCATCTTCAATGTACTACTTTGCATTAGCAACTTCACATTACGCAATTAACTTTAAAAAACAGAAAGTAAAAAAAGAAAAGAAAGCATATGAGCTTTTATCTTCACCAGTTACTGTCAACAAACTCTTAAGTGCTGTTCTGGTAAGTACCTGGCAAATTCCTGATGAGTACAGTCTATAGCACCCTAATGAATAAGGTTTCCTGTAAGTAACCTCTACTGAGGTGAGGGGGAGAAAAGATATTTTCTTTAGTCTTGTACGGTTAAGACACACATTCTTGTGATAGATTTTATTCATGCTGAAATCAAAATCACAACTTTGACATCACACAAAGTTCAGTAGCAGGAAAATGGGAACCTTTTGTAAATAGCAAACTACTACTTTCATATCTATTTGTACTCAAGAGTTCAGGTTATAGGGTAATGAATGTACAGCTCTGTAGACACTCCTCAGAGTAATTTGAATCTTTTAAGGTCATGATCTCCTCTTTGTGTGCAATGTATAGGTTTAAGAAAATATTTACCTTCAATATTAAAGAAAAAAAAAAAAAAGAAATCAAAACGTACAACCCCTCCAAGCTGTTTCACACATATTGAACAATACCAAGACCTCAGATTGAAGATATTCCTTATGACACTTCACCATTTTCAACATGCCCATGTTCAACATTTCAATCTGAGAAGGAAAAATTTAACATTATTTCAAATAGAGAAAAAGTTGCATAAAAATTAAAAGCAAACTAACTACGCAGAACACTCTAGGACCGTATTCCTAGCAAGTAACAGAAGATGGAGACAAGTGCCCCTATAAGTATCCATTAAAGTTTCAACTCCTGCAATTGTGTCTTTAGTCTCCCCCAAATATTAACTCATACACCAAGACACAGATTTATAATAGCAAAATGCACATTATTACAATTATACTTAATCTAGAGTGTGTACTTTCTCAGTATGCCACACCTCAAATTCACTGTGGGGAAGTAACATTGACCCTGTCTGGCAATACTACCACTTCTGGTTTACCAGAACATTCTCTCTCATCAAGAAACTAATTCAAAATCATCTCCTGTTCCACAACTTGATTTCCCATCAGCAACTACTACGGATGACTTTTACTTAGGCATTATTAGTTTAAGAATGGCTTTTTTAAGTTATACAAAAAGTCCATCCAGCTAACTATCTGTTTCTGACAGTGAACAACAACAAATCCTACAGAAAGATATAAATACATGGCAAACAAATAACTCCGTTTCCCTACAATACCCTTCCAGACTCCAGCAACTGATGGTTCAAGGACACTGCAAGCCAGAGGCATCGTCTTTGTCCCTAATGTATTTTTCCTCCATGAATGTATTCAATTGTTTCTTGAAGCCATGTAAGCTTTTAATATCCACAATCCCTGGTTCAGAAAGCTCCACATCTTAATAATCTATTGTACACAAACCTGTACCTGCCATTTATTTTGATACCAGTACAGTATTTAATTTGATGCTAGTATTTCCATTCAAACTAAGAGTCAGTGAAGTGATCCCTGCATATCTTTTCCATGTTATTCTTTTCCAGGTACCTCTATCGTATTTTCAGACCTCTCATCAGTCATACAACACCAAAGCCTTTACTTAATTCAGTCTCCCTTAATAGGTTATCTTTTCTATCCCATCTGTGATGATTATGATTGCACAAGAATTGTACAATGTTTGAGAGTACACAATGAATTTACGCAGTAGTCATAACAATGCTATTCTCCCTGAAATGAAAGCTAACATTTTCGTAAAACTAATATAAGCATCAAGAGCTCCTTCTTGAGTAGCAATTACTGTGTCAAAAGTTATTGCTACACATGTAAACCTAGGATTATTTACTTCCCAATAAACTTTTTTTTATAATTTATCCACATTTTTATTTAGAGGGCTAGACAAAGAAAGAAGATTATATTGACAGATCCTGAAATACAGCAGCAAAATTCTGTCTATAATCTACCCCAAACTTCCCACTTCCTTATTTTCTCTCTATTCCGTTACATAAACCCTTTTCACTATAATGTATATTCCAAACACTGGCCATTGAATGCACAGATCAATTTTTTCTGCCTGTTTCCTAGGCATGGAATATATTAGAAACTGGTTTCATCCCTTTTAAAATAGTTAATAGGCCACTCAACTATTTGAAAACATTGTTCTAGAGAAGTGTATAGTTTGTTTATTTTAAACAAATTTCTAAAAGTTTGGTATAGGTGTACTTTCAGGCCATGACTGAAGTCAAGTTTTCAGCTCTTCTTCCAGAAGACGTATTTAACAAAAAACTACAGCCACAGCCTAAAGTTACTTGTAAAACTTCATGAGCAAGTCAAGCTTCCCAAGCACTGCCAAGTCTATGAAATCCAATATTGTTAAAGACTGATCAATACCAGTTTTATTGATATAAGATCGTGTTACTAAAATTTTGTTATATAGAGCTGATTTTTGCTCGGGTTTTTTTTTAATTTGCAGCATAAACTGCCCATCATCTTGGAATCTAGCAGAGCAACTACAGTGTAGTTGTGCAGAGAAAAGCAGATTAGATTAAACATAGATGCATGTTTGGGATGAGAAAAAACACATCCCCACATTTTGAGAAATATATAAGCCCTCATTCCAACTCAATTCTAAAGCAGAACACAGCAAGTAACACTTTACACTTCCAAAAAGGAAAAGAAATATTGCAATAATTAAAGATTTGAATTTTACTTGAAAAAATTAAATGCATTGCTTTTACAAATGAAGTTTCGGGAAATAACCAGAATCACAGAATTCTCCCACTGCACCACAAATAATCCTTCAGGCTGCAGAGAAAGGGAGAGTACAGGTGTAATAGCACGGGTCTGTGTAAACTTGGGGGGTTATAGAAGGGGTGACTGCAGTGACACCTAACGTGCCATAAGCAGCATCCACACCTCACTCTGCCTTCCCTTTATATCAACAAAATGTAAGTGCCCTGTATTC
Source organism: Orthonyx spaldingii (assembly GCA_013397795.1). Lineage (NCBI taxonomy): Eukaryota > Metazoa > Chordata > Aves > Passeriformes > Orthonychidae > Orthonyx > Orthonyx spaldingii. The sequence continues at coordinate 246,338 of VZTJ01004093.1, read as the reverse complement.
TCAGAGCACTTGCACAAAAAGGTGACCCTGTGTACAACAAAAGAAAACAAGACAGAATGTCCTCTCAAGAAACGGGACTTAGTTTGCTCCATGCAAATATAAAGCATGCTTTATTCACATGTTTCCGATTCACTACAACATTAAAGGCCCACAAGTCATGTTTGTACGATGCAGTTAACATAAAACTAAGAGCTTACTGCAATCAAAACAAAATATTCCTTACTGGCATTACTTCAATAATTGACCTAGCCCAGGGTCGTTTTAAAACAGTTTAAATGCATCATTAATCCAGGGTACTCCAAAGCAGCTTTACTAATATGCTATAATAAATTAAAACTGAGAAGCAAGGTTGCAGTTAGTACGCATTTAAAAAAAATAATAATATGATATCAAAATATGCCAGACATGCAGATTAGAACATGAAAGAGAAGGCATAGGAAACACGACAGCAACACAACTTAGAAGTTCAAGAAATGTATTTGATGGGATATATTTTCCTTATAATTTTCCTTGGTGTATATTTTCATCACTTTCATGTTTCCTTCCCATCACTTCCATTCTAACATTCTTGCAGCTTCTCCACTATCATTAAAGGATAGTAGCTGGTCTCTCGAACAACCAGACAAGTAAATTGGAGACTAATCTGCGATATGAAGAAGATTACTGAATGGAAGAGAATGTCAGTTGTTTGATTTTAGATCATACACGCCAGTAGACCAGTAGATTAGCAAAGTGTGTTATAAGGACGGCAGACTTGGATAAGTATTTTTAAACAATCTTGTCTCTGGTTTCCTAAATAAAAAAATCTGTATGTGAGTCCACCGTCTAAAGAGTAGACATAACTAACAGGAAAGACTGGAAATAATCAAGGGCATAAATGAAATAAGCCAACATCATTATTTACTACAGACTTCAAGACTTCCCAAGTAGAGAAGAAAAAAACATTCAGTAGATTGTTGAAAGTTATGGCTGTTCAAAAACTGAACATAAAGTCAGCCCACATACAATCTGTTTTTAAAGAGGGACGAGAGACAAAAAAAACCCCTCAAAATTTATTAAAAAAAACCCCCAGCTTAAAAATGCCAAAGACATTGTAGATTGTACTAAATTTCTACTCATTAACATATGCTTCTCCATGTATTTGTATGGTGCTTTCCATAAAATTGTTCCATTCCTCTCAAGATTGTTGGCACATTACACTAAGAAAAATAAATTCCCTCTCCCTCTAGGAGGCAAAGATGGTCTCTTCACCTTCTGCCCATAAAGAAACATACACGAGTGCACATATATATATGCATATACGTAGAAGTAAAATCTTAAAACCCACACTAACAATTATCTCTGAAGAATCTATTCTGCTAACAATTTCTTTAAAATTCATTGAAGAAGAGTTTCAAGTCTCACTGAATTTTAGTTTTAAACTTAATTCAGAAAGATTTTACTCAAATAAATCACAGAGTAAGCATTTCTACCACACAAGGTGGCAAGCTTTTCGCAGATCTATGTCTTTGAAGGAGTTACGAAGTGCACAGTCCTGGCCTCGTTCTCTGTCATGGTCTAACCCTATCCAACAGCCAAGCCCCACACAGCCACTCACTCACTCCCCCACCAGTGGGATCAAGTAGAGAATTGGAAGGATGAAAAATAGAGAACTCATGGGTTGAGATAAAGACAGTTTAATAGGTAAAGCAAAAGTCACACACATAAAGCAAAGCACAACAAGGAATGAATTCACTGTTTCACATGGGCAGAGAGGTGTTCAGCCATCTCCACCACATGAACTTGTTTCTCCTACATTAGTTCAGGTGGTTCCTGTTATAGTAATTCCTGAAACACAAAACTCAAATCATGGTTTACAACAATTAAAAGGCACACCCATTGCAATGAACTCGTTCCCTTGCTCCTAGCCTGGCTAACAACAAGGGGTTCCTGCTGGAGTCCACCACTAGTATACTCCACGTCTTTGTTCTCCATGGACTTCCAGGGAACAGTCTGATTCACCATGGTCTGCACAGTAATCTTTACCTCCCCCTCTCCAGCGTGGAGTCCCACCCACAGGAGACAGTCCTCCTTGAACTCCTCCAACATGGGTCCTTCCCACAGGCTGCAGTTCTTCACAAACTGCTTCAGTGTCAGTCCCCCTTGAGGTCACAAGTCCTGCCAGCAAACCTGCTCTATCACAGACATCTCACAGGGTCACATGTCACAGTCTCATTCAGGCATCCACCTGCTCTGGTGGGGGGTCCTCCATGGGCTGCTGCTCTATCATGGACTCATTCACACATCACAGGCCCTTCAACTCAGGTTCACACTGGAGTTTCAGCCTGTCTAGTACAGCAGCACAGAAAACACCTTGGCCACTTTCCAGGCCAGGCACATGGACATGGCTGTTATCAAAACATTCCTAGGCACGATTCAGTAAGGTGATAAACTGTACAGTTCTACAGCAAGCAGCAAAAGCAAAAAGCAGCCACTAACAAGCACTATATTCTAATATACAGTCAGTAAAGCAATCCCATGGCAAGCACAGGAGCCTGCTCACTACCAGCTACCACTAATGGATATAAATTCACTTAAGTACATCCCAGTCACATCTGCCACTATTCTCAATGGTTTGACTCCTGTCCGGCTCACCAAAAACAACTGTCATGGCTTAACCCCAGCCAGCAGCCAAGCTCCACACAGCTGCTCACTCACTCCCTCACCAGAAGAATCAGGGAGAGAATCAGAAGGATAAAAGCCAGAGAACTCATGGGTTGAAATAAAAGCAGTTTATAGATAACACAAAAGTCACGCACACAAGCAAAGAACAAGAAGGAATGAATTCACTGCTTCCCACAGGCAGGCAGGTGTTCAGCCATCTCCAGGAGAGCAAGGCCCCATCACGTATAATGGTTACTTGGGAAGACAACATCACTCCAAATGTTGCTCCCCTTCCTCTTTCTTCCCTCCACTTTACATGCTGAGCATGTCACATGGTCTGGAATATCCCTTTGGTCGGTTGGGGTCACCTGTCCAGGCTGTGTCTCCTCCCAGCCTCCCATGAAACCCCACCTTCCTCCCCAGCAGGGCAGTACGAAAAGCAGAAAAGGCCTTGGCTCTGTGTAAGCCCTGCTCAGAAATAACAAAAAAATCTTCACATTACCAACCCTGTGTTCAGCACAAATCCGAAACACAGCCTCATAGCAGCCACTATGAAGAAAATTGCTCTAAATTGTCTCAGCTGAAACCAGCAGAATCTCCCATGTTCATCTGTCATTCACATCCATTCCAGATGCAGAAGCAGGTTGCTGCTTAGCATGATGCCATCTCCATTTCCTTGTTCCCAATATAAAATGCATTTTTTCTTCATTGCTTCTGAAGGAGACATCTGTTGTGAGTCTTGAGCATTTGAAGAAAAATGGCTCTCACATGTTCATACTGAAGTTGCTTCAAAGAAAACACCTTTATCTTCAGCGACTGCAGTATTTTGGGGTCTGCACATGCACTACAGCACTTAGAATTTTGCTGAGAAACCATCTCAGTTTTATAGAAAGTAAGCCTCACATTAATAACAACTTTTTGTCAAGTAGTTTCAACACTTTGTGTATGAATAGTTTAAACAATGTCTCAGCATCTTTACTGCTCATGGTGCACTCTCTCCTCAGGGAGCAGGGAGACAGGGAAGATGGGGAAAGATTACAGAAGATAACAGACTGTGTTCCTAGTCAAATTCCTTTCCCATCCCTCTGCACCTTTGCTGCCTTCCCTGATGGAATTCCAGAAGTTTCCTGTCCTCTTCTGAAGCTCTTCCTACTCACATGGCATATCTGTCTACACTGCTAAAAATGGCAGCTTTCATTTTTGCTTTTAAAATCCATTAGTATAAGCGGTTGGTGGAGGTGAACATCACTTTCATGTTAGCACAGCACAGGCTAATATATATGTTCTAGCTGCACTTTCATTGGGCTTGTATTTCTTAAATGGATTACTTTAGGGAAACTAGAGATATAAAACCACAGTCTTCTCAGGCTATATAGTTCAAGCAATATCACTCAAAATAAAATCTGACCTCCACGAGGAGCATCTCCATGTGCTTGGAGAAATTCTCACTGCTTCACCATTATTGGGAATTATATCAAGGATGCCCAAGGACGCTGGAAAGGATTTAATCTGATCTGAAACACAGGTTACACAGACTACAGGAATATTTTGCTGTGAGCCTTTTGTATGTCATTTTTTCAGTTTCCTGCTAATTTTTAGAGCCATCACAAGTATTTTTATTCTCATCTATGCTGTGTCTTTAATGATTCTGTAATATTAGCAGAGAATGTGTTGCTCAATGTCATAAAAGTTCTGAATTTACATTTTTATACTGGTGCTATAACTGTAAAATTTGATCAGCAATTTGAATGTCACTTTAGTTTATACTGAGCAATTTTGGAAAAACAACATTCGTTCAAGCCTGTCATTCATTTTGCACCCATAACAAATGAAACTCAAAATGTAGTCATTTATCAGAGCCTGAGAAAAATTGAAATATATTGCTTGTTGGATGGCATTAATGCGTCTTTTAAGTGCATTCTCCATGCTAATGTGAAACTACTGCTCTATAGGAAAAGCAATCTAAAAATTTCCACAACTCAATCCAATATAGTAATTTAGCCAGGAATTAAGTGAGATATCAAAAACATTAAATAATCTGAAATGCGGGGGCTTTCCCCCCAAAGAAAAAACAAATTAAAAAAGAGAAAAAGAGGCAAGAGATGGAAGTGTGCTGCTATGTTGAAAATAAAAGCTGAAAAACCACATTAGGCATTGTGCTCTCATATAAAAAATAACCACATATTTAAAAAGTCAACTATTGCATTAAACCAGGTATAAATTCTGTTCAATACAGATGATTCAGAACTGGAGAACCACTGAAGTATGGTGTTTCAGCAATAGATTTGGTGCAACTTACAATCTCTCCTCAAGTTATCTAGCTCTGGCTAACTACTACTGTATCTGTGCAGGCTTTGCCAGGGACAAGCAAAATTCTGCGAAGGGTGAAGTTAATCTGTGCAGAAGAGATTTCAGCTGCCAGTATCTGCTGGAGCTATCGCTTGTGGATGGGAATGTTTCAAACCTCTCTAGTCCATGTGCACTGTTTGACCTTGTCTGCTTGGACACAATCACAAAGTTTCAGTGAAGTTGCACAAAGTTTACCCAAAAGTTACATTACAACTGCAACTTTTAGCCCAGGGACTGGATGACAAAACAGAAAGACAAACTGCTTGCGACAGAAAATTGTTTTATCTAATGCAAAATTGGGAGATTTTAATCACAGTGAGGCAAAAACATTTGGGATAAAATACTCATCTCATAGTTGAGGATCCAGTAAAACTGCAGGGCCTGTTTTTCCCAGGTATTGGCTCTGAACAGAGACAAAAGGACTCTTTCCCCTTCCCCATCTTCATCTATAAATAGAACTTGTCATAGACTGCTGTAAAATGTTTTTACTTGTCCTAAATATTTGTTTGCCTTCTCTTAGTACTTAATTTATAGAAAACTATTTTCAAAGAGCAAAAATAAGTGAATGGGATAAAATTTTCTAAATAAACACATCTGTTATTCTAAGTACAAGTATGAAAAATAACGCTTCTTTAAGCAAATGAGCACCTTAAGTTAGTCTAATAAATCTACACTTACACACTTCAGTGAGCAATCCAATTTCTAAAGCACCCTGTACTAATACTAGTGTCCTGACAAAAATTCTAGTTTAGATAATTACTCTGCCTAGCTAAATCTCTTAGCAGTATCACATGCTGTCATAAACTACTGCATAGCAAACAAGAAAACTGTTAAATTGCCATTGCTTCTTAAGCACAGAATCAATGGCTTATCACTGATCAATGAAACATTTAAGTTGTACAGGCCAGATTTTCTACTCTACTATATCCAATTTGCACTGTAAATTTAGCATTAAAAAGAAACAAACAAAAAACAAGAACTGGCAATGCACAGGAAACTGCACTGGACATAGTAGCTCTCAGGTGAAACAAACATGACAAGTTTCATGGCACTGCACATTCATGGTACTGCCAGACAGCACCAATCTCCAAACTTCTTGTTGCTGCAGTTCTCATGGGGGTGACTGTTACATGGCTCTGAAGACGACACAAAAATATTCTTCAGCTTCTTCAGAGAAAAGTCTGGCTTTTGTGATAGACTTATACTGTGGTGGAGGTGGTTTCAGATGATCCAATGAAGCATCTGTCAAATACCACTGTGTCCTGTCATCAGGGATTTGGCTGAATTTTTCTGGCATGAGAAGGTGACCAACAGCTGGAGGTGATGGTGGGGAAAGGGATGCTGTAGTTATCTGTTAAATCCATATGTGACTAGAAAGCCTCATATTTCAGCTAGTGACTGCTTCCTAAGGGGAGAGGTGTTCAATAAACAGGATTTGACCAGAAAAAAAGATAATAGGAAATTCCTTCAATAGGACCTGTCAAGAGATCTTAAAATGACAGCATAAGGAAATATTGTCCCTGCAAAAGATGACCTTGAACAGAGACATGACAGCTCCGACCCCGCGGACTACATCCAGAAAAGAGTGGGATATTGCGGCCTACATATTTCTATGTTAGCTGGACATAAACTTCATCATTTTTGTTCCTGCAATTCTGGTTGTTATTATTTTGGTGATTAAATACCTGACTTGAATCACTGGGCGTTTGCATAGACTTGGAGCCATGTCTAGAAAAATGTGTGAAAATCGTGGAAATGAAGGTAAAGAATTTGAAAAATAAGCACGAAGTCCTATTAAATTCCTGCAATAGATTTTCTTCCTCTTCTTTACCTCTTGAGCAAACCATCACAAGCAGGTCTCTCCCATGGTGTTTCTTATCAAGAAGAGGGAAAGGATTTCTCTGTTGAAGACACATTTTGCATAAGACTACCCAAACAAGTATATCACCCAGTGAAAACCTTCCAAATGTGCCAACTGTCAAAATCAGGCTGAAATCAATGAACCATTACAGAGCTTGACCTTAAAAACCAGTTTACATTACATGCTGACTGCGGATGGGATAAAATTAATTTTCTTCACAGGAGCTGGTAGGGGGCTATATTTTGGATTTTTGCTGGAAACAGTGCTGCTAACAAGGGATGTTTTTGTTGTTGCTGAGGAGGGCTTACACAGGGTCAATGTCTTTTCTGCTCCTTGTACTGACCTGCCACTGAGGAGGCTGGGGGTGTACAGGAAGTTGGGAGAAGATATAGCTGAAAACAACTAACCAGTGGGAGCTGCTGTACCACATGGCATCAGAGTCACAATAAAACTGAAGGAAGAAGGAAGGGGTGACAACAGGAGTGATGGCATTTGGGTTCTCAAATAACTGCTATGCATGATGGAACCTGACTTTCCTGAAGAAGGCTGAACACCTGCCTGCCCAGGGGAAGTAGTGAATTGATTCTTTCTGTTTTGCCATGTGAGGGGCTTTTGCTTTACCTATTAAACTGCCTTTACCTCAACCCATGAGTTTTCTCACTTCTACCCTTCAGATTCTCTCCTCCATCCCACTGAGATGGGAATGAGAGCGCAGTGGTGTGGTGCTTAGTTGCCTGCCAAGATTAAAACATGACTGGAATTTCTCAGAAAGAAGTTGGTTCACAAGGTTGCCATCTCCTAATGAAGTCTTTTCACATTTTAAAGAAACCATTAAAAGAATGGGACTGCTATTTCTTTAAGTCAGCACAATTTGGTCTTTTGACCATGAGGAACATTTACCACACATGTAGAATTTTTAGCTTGGGATTCCTGAGTTGCATTGCATTTAACTTGTTGATCTCTGAATTAATTTTTTTCAGACTAATTTAAAGTAACCAAAATGTCTACTCCTGGCCCAAATCCATCAAAATAGTTAGTACACACACAGTTTTGCTGCAGTCAGTTGCTACAAACGCGTGCATCAGCATATTGCTAAACAAAGACCATAAGTTACCTGTCTGAGCATCAAAAACAAGAGAAAAGCTCAGTTGTTCTTTCTTCTATATGTGAACAGACACCTGCCTACACACACAGTACACACAGTGCAGTCTGGCTCCTGATCAGGATGTACCTATAGTACCACTGCAATTCTTCACAGCCAAACACAAGAGAAACTCCCTGCACAGGGAGATGAGGAAGTTTAGGAAAGAACAGAGCATCATGTCCCACTGAGGGGACAAAACACAGCTTGGGTATGCTCCCCTAATAACTGAGCAATTTTGCACCCCACTGCTTCAATAAGGCCATGGAATCCCCTTCATCACAGTAGTCCTTCTAGAAGTCCAAGTGTCAGCATGCACTGAGGTTTCTTGATCTTGTGTTTTGATTTGGATTAATCCAAAATGAATTTGCACAATAAATTAGCTGAAATGCATTACAAATACTGAGTTAAACAGGAAGAAAATTACATATAGAAACCAGTCTATTTTATCCTGTAAGATATACTCTATTTAGTAGCACTCATGAAAATTGATAGGTATTAAACTAACCACAGGAGGGCTCCCTCTGGTATACCGAATACAACAGAAGCATACTGTTTTAAGATACAATACTATTTTTGGCAATAAAATAACAAAGGTTTTAGAACTCAAATGATATTTTCCTCAGTAGGCTCCAGTATATACAAGGGAATGAAATTATACATGAACAATTTTAGGTAAAAGAACTGTGTTAACTGTGTGACTTAGAACACCTAAAAGGCAAACTCAGGTTGCCACTGCTCTGTATTTTAAGGCACTAAGCTCTGTTTTGTCATGCCACATACAGGGACTCTTGGAACTGACACACCAGCACAACAATCAGCACAGCAATGAACAGGGCCGTAGAATAAAAAGAGGATTGAACACACCAGGTCTCAGCTGCTGTTCTGAGGAGAGAAATGAGAACTTGCTTGGAACAGCACATGCATAGAAACGGAGCAGCAAAAGCGAGGCTTCATATTATCACTATTTTTTATGGTCTGACAGGTACTCTCCCAAAATAGTACAAATAAATGTCAACAACAGTCAAGCAGCTACTTTTGTAGACTTGAGCCTGTTTGTCACTCTATACTTTATCTACTCCTCTGCTAAAGAGAAACACAACTCTCCCACCTCATAAGTTCATGGTGAAAGCAAAGGTAAATAATTGACACAGTGGAACTAAATAGGTAAGTAACTGACAGTGTCCTAACAGTGTAATAATAGAAAATAGGTGCATATTTGTGTCCTAACCAAACCATACTTTGCACAAGATTTTGCAGCCATTGAAATCAAATGGAAAAGCAAGGGAAATAAAGCTAAGACGAGAGGGGGAGGAAAAAGAGAAAGTTTTGCTCTCAAGTTACTGCTTTTATGCACCAGAAACAAAATTCAGCAACCTAAGCTTTGTACTTTGCTGGCACCAATAGTGAGTTAACAGGGCTAACTGTCCTGGAAAATGTATGATTATCAGAACCTGTGTGCAAAGCAGTAGGAAACATTGCACTCTGGGGTAAATTTAAATTTTCACTTCTTTCACAGACTTCAGAAACTAATGACTGTTTGCAAGACAGAATTCAGGCTGAAATTGCTTTCTGAATTCAGAAGACAAAGTCAGTATTTTCATAACCACCAGGCTTAGTAAGGCGATTTTGTGCCTGTTTGCCAACTACAACAAAGGCCTAGGATTTGTAAGGACTAAGTTCTCCTTATCCTAAGGAGTTCATTTAAATCCATACCTCACTATCCCACAAGAAAGATGTAATCTTGGGGCTAACCAGACAGAAGTACAGGCCTCACAGGACAATGGAAAGGGAGTTCCATGACTATCCAATGGAACAGTTTCCCCCCCACAGCACAGCTTTTGCTCTTTGTTCTGGACACCGTGCATGCACCAAAATAAAAAAGGGCCAATGCCATCACCAGTTTCTCCAGTAGAAGTGCCTCAGTCAGGAGGCTAAAGCAGTGTGCCTCACGGTGCCAGAGGAAATGTAAAATGAAGCCAGAAATCTACCTTCTTTCCCTACTTTACACATCATAAAGCATTTCAGTAATACACTTATAAGTATTACAAAGCATCTGTGGCTAAGAGATGCTGCTGCTCAATCCAATTTTAGATGAGGCAATTTGACACCAGGAAGCAGGGATGTGTCAAATGAATGAAAAAAATATACAAAATTAAGTTGAAATATATTAGGGGTTACTTCACTAGACTGCTCTCCTTTCCGTCACCACTCACACTGGCCTCCCATACAAACAGAAATATAAATCACAATGCCTACATTACAGACACTGGAAAACTGCTGCAAGAAATGTGGTACTTTCACATGAAGTTATGCTTCATATATTGCCATATAAACAGACAAAGATAAAGCCTTACTGTAGCCAAAGAAACAGTAACTTTAGATAACACGAGATAACCAGGTTTGGACCAAGATTACATCCTACTGGTTGCACTACATTGTTGCTTTTCCTCCACAGAAAACAAAACTGAAATGAAAAGTTTTATCACCATAACTTAGTATCCAAACACCCTGGTCTTGGAATTTTATCAAAATATCAGATAAGATACTTATATTGCATACATAATATCTCTATGTCAAAACAAAACCAAACAAATTCCCCCCCCCAAAGTTAAACTGACTATAAAAACTGCAATCCAAACTCATTGGACACCATAATGTGTTAAGGAATTTTTAGGACTTTTTTTTAAAAAGGCAATAAAAATATCCCATTCAATTTCCCTTATTCCCTCTGTATAGTAAGGAAGGCAGTCTTAGAAAGATTAAACTAGAAATTGAGTGAATTTTTTTTCCTCGTGTCTACCACTTACGTCAAACTATATTTTACAGAAATCTTTTTTCTGTCACCACATGACCTAGAACCTTTATATGTACCTTTATCCTTGAAGCTCCATTTTAAATAATATGATAAACCAAAAAGTAAATAACAATAACCAAAATATAAAAATCAAGCCTATCAAGTTCTCAAATGAAAACAGGACAGCTTAAAAAAGTGTATATGAAATGAAGGTTCATAGAGATTAATAATGTTTACAGAATTAATGTAAGGCAATCAAAATCATTAACGTTGTCTGAAATCATAGTTGTCAGTATCAATATCTCATTTTTTAATTTTTCCTAAAGAAGAGCTTCTCTGCTCAGAAACAGAATTTGCACAATGAAAAAAAAATTCTTATGTAACTTATTGCAGCACTATTTTGATGAAAAAAAGTCAACTTAGTTTGTCATATTAGAATTTCTAGATAGCAGTAAAGAACACAAGTGCCTCTTCTAGGCACTGGAAATGACACAGTCCCCAGGGGACACTGTTCTACCATTGATAGACTATTTTTGCATTGTGGACTGCTTTTGAACAGCTTCTCTGCTTACTGCTGTCAGGATATCAATACCTTCTCCATCAGACTGCCATCCCTTCTTCACTCCAGTGCTGTGGCAAGCAGCTGAGGTGGTGGGAGAGGCTGACAGAGCCCTCATTCAGAGGGAAGTTTGGGGATGTTTGTTTCAGCAATGAATGGGAAGGCTTAACTTATAAGTAGTCAAAACATCATTTCATCATGCCAAAACCACCTGATGATTTATAACAAGAATTTAATTGTTCTTAAAACAAGACGGCACATTTATAAACATTACTGTCAAAGTCAGAATACCAACTAGACACTCATTTTACCCATGAGGGCAAAACCAGTTCAGCCTGTAACTAAATTATTGAAGTCACAGCCAGCTCTGCCTCTCTCCCATGGTCAGGACACACCACAGCAGTCTAACTGTATATCACTAGCATGATGTACTGACTCTACACACATACCTTCATAATCTAACACAATCTCAGAATATATAAGAAAAGTCTGCTGCAGTTTCAGTAGGACTGACCTCTAAACTTGTGTTAAGTCACACTAAGTATCAAGAAATTGAACACCTCAAGGGCAAAGAACAACTGTGCTGAGTGTTTAAATTCTCGCATCTGCTACTAATTTAACAGGGAAAAACAAGTTACATTTCTACTATGATACTATTTCTAATGCAGTGTTTTCTAGTATGACCTCATTTCTAGGGTAGTCGCAAAGAAATCTTAGAATTTTCTTTATATTTCAGGGAGTTGAACTCAAACTTGTATTTCAATCCCTGTTCCTTGTAAGCATTTTGGGTTATAATGTGCACATCAAAAGACATAAGTAACCTAATTGCATTACTTGTCTGTATTTCAACCTTCCATCCCCACTGGGTAATGACATTGCCAACATGATTTCAATACTTACCATGATAACGGAATTACATTAGAGTCAGTGTAAGGTTCAAAGTTTCACTGCTCATTTTTATTGTTTTTCCATTAAACAGTCCCATTACTGCTCAATTAGTATTCAGACTGGGAGAAAAGGGAAGGGAGAAAAAAAGGGGGAGAAAAAAGGAAGCTAGTAAAAAGACCTTTTCAGAAAACTTAGGATGTAAAATTTTCTGGGGTCTCATTAGCAAGCCTCACTAGTTCTCCACACACGCTTAGCTGTTTATTTCTTACACCACTTTATCCAGCACCTTTCTTAACTTAAAAAAAAAAGTTATCTCCCTTTCAATGTTATCAAATCATGCTCTACTTGAACATTAGAAATTTCATCTTACATCAAAGCATGTGTGTTCTAAGGAGCCATGTAATACACCTGGAAATCACTATTTGCACTGAATACTTCAGCTTTTTTAAGTCACAAAGTAAATTATAAACTGCAAAGACTGCAGTGTGCACCTTGTAAACTAATGACAGACACTTATGATCATGTATAATTTTCTTTCAGTAGAAATTACTTCCAACTAAATTTTAGCACCTGACACCTACTGCATTTTAAAACCCAAGTAAACATAAAGTAAGCTTCAAATTAAGAAGCTATCCTTAACTTCCTCCTCTAGTAATATTCAGCATATTTCATTTACCAAAGTTATGATATTTTGGAGGACTAACTTCTGTAATGGATACCCTTATTAACAAAGAATCAAATATGCTATTGCTCAATTGAAGCCATTGACTTAAACATGTTTAGTACGTGGAAAGTGCATTACATACATGGGTGATGACCCTTGAAATGAAGACTACTAATACACTAAAATGATAAATGATGCCATCTAATACACTCTAACGTGAAGGCTTTGTAAGTGGTAAAGAAGCTAAAAGATCACACAATCCCATAATTTCTTACCAATGATCTATGAAACATTCATGTTATATTTAAATTACACCGACAACTAAAGTGTAGGAGCATTGTACTGTTGAACAGAACAAACATAAGCTTTGGTAAATTACAGGCAGGCTTGTAAAGAAGTGCATTGCTACAACTCCCTAAAACTAAACTTCACTTAATGCAGGTCATACTGTGATTTATGAGCCATACATAAACCCAGCAAGCTGAAGAATAACTCAAGCAAAAAACAGCTTATGTCAACTGCTCGTATTAATAACAGTGATCGAGAAAACTGTAAACTGAAAATATTTGAAAGTTCTTTGTGACATCAGTTTGACAAGCAGTTACACACAGCGTCGCCGCATCATGTCACAATAGTAATATTCAGAAGAGAGAAAACACTGCCAGTCACTTCTGTTGCATTTACAATTGAAGAGGAAACAAAAAATCTCGGTGGCAAGACATCTACATGGTTCCCAAACAATTTCACTGGACCTACAGCCACACACCAGTTCGAGAAGTACTGCAGACAGGCAGACAAACAAAAGTTGCGCTAAGACCTCCACTTCTTGAAATGAAAATTAGAGCCCAGCATCACCCTCAGCTCACCAACGCAGCACACAGAATCCCACGTTCTCCTAATTTCAGAGGCAGACTGTGCCTGCTCACTCCCTGCCCTTCCCGGGCAAGCCCAGCCCGGCAGACTCAGCTGCTCTCACAACTTTCTCTCTCGGGCGCGGCGGCAGGACGAGCACACGTGCTGCCGCTCCCGCTCCGCGCCCCGGCCGGCGCCGGGCCCCCGCACCCCGCAGGGGTGAGAGCCGGGGCCGTGCCCCGAGCGAGGGGCGGCTGCCGCCCTCCGCGGAGCTCTGCTCCCGGCCGGCTTCGCACCTACCTGCGGCTCGGCGGGCTCGGGCGGCTTCACCAGGTGCTTCTCCTTGTAGAGAGACCAGAGGCCGATGTCGGGCAGAAAAATCAGAGCTGCGGTGAAGAGCAGCGTCATTTGCAGAAACCTCTTCTGTTTCCTCTTCATGGCCAAAGCCGGGCTGCTCTGCTGGCGGCGGCGGCGGTGTCAGCTCCCCTAGCACCGCGGGGCCAGGCTCGCCCCTGCCCGCAGTCCCTCGGAGGGGCCC
>VZTJ01004093.1:215852-231458 GCA_013397795.1 Orthonyx spaldingii | reverse complement strand
CGCGCCCCTCATCCCGGCCGCCCCGTGTGCGCCATCCGCCGGCTCCGCGCCTTTTCCCCCGGCGGGCGAGGCGCTGAGCGACAGCCCGGTGCGGGGCCCGCGGGCCGGAGCCGGGCGATGCTGCTGCTGCTGGTTCTGCCGCCGCCGCGCATCGGGGACGGGGCTTGCAATTCCCGTTCCGGTCCGTCCTCCTCGGCGCTACGTGAAATGCGGGGGGAACCGCGCAGAGAGCCCGAGGGCGGCTCCCGCCCAGCCCGGGGGCCCGGCCCGCTGCGCCAGGCGGTGCTGGGGCGCTCACCTGCCGGGGGCTCCCCGGACTCCCCCCGCAGCGCCGCCTTTCCCGAGCCCGCCCGGCCGCAGCCTGAGCAGCTCCAGCCTTCCCCGAACCGCGGGGGGCTGAGGTCACCCCCCCACTTGGGTAGCAGCACCGAAGGAAGATGTTCAAAGCGATGTCGATTTGTACTCAGCGTGTTGCAGTCGGACCCGTTTGGGCTTCTGGTCTGAGTTCAGCTGCTCATTCTGACGATGCAGTGCAATTACCTTGTCTTCTCAAACTAACTCCTCTCAGCAAAACAGGAGGAAGCTCAGGTCAAGCTTACTAGGACCTAGTGCTCTTTCAGCTTTGTCACATCAAGCAGTGGGAAAATGTGTACCAGGCTCATAATGTTGACGTGTCCAGAATGAATATTGAAAAATAAAGCTACCTCTAACTTCCTTTTCTTCTGCCCTGCATGTGGAAAGCTGTCACTTCAGCTACAGTCCCTCTTCCTACTGGTGGCTAAAATATTTCTGAATGTCTAGGTCTTAATCCTGCAGTAAGAATTTTCTTTCTGTAACCACACAGTACATAGCTACAAATGGCGAGAAATAGTCCTATCCTTTTCCGTGGATTAGATCAGTCTTGCCCATCCACAGAACTGTCTTGTTCAGAGAGCACTTCAAACATATGCATAAAATAATAAAAGAGGCAGTAGAAAGGTTATTTTTAGGAGGGTAGCTGGAGTTAAGAGAAAGCTTGAAGGCAGAACAGGACAACTCTGAAGGATGAAGGTGGGATGGGAGGAAATAGCACAACGCCCTTTAGATAAAAGTAGGACTGGAAAGGACCTTGCGAGGTCAGCTCCTCCGTGGCTCTGCCCCAAGGCACGATCAACTACATGTATGTCATTCTTGACAAGTGTTTGTCTAACCCATTCTGAAGTCCTCCAGCAATAGCACCACTCCAGCCTCCTCAGGCAATCTGTTTTGACTTGCCATTGCAAACTGTTCCTTAATGTACAAACCTGAACCTTCCTTGCTGTGTTTCCAGAGTATTACATTAGCCACCAAAGGGACAGCAAGCAGAGTATTCCCCTCAGTCTTTTGTAGGTAAAGCCCACTCCCAGAAATGGTTCTGTAGGCACTCCAGGACATCTCAAGAGCTGATGCATCCTTCTGCTTTCATCAGGGACTGTCTTCAATTGATTTGTATCTTATTTGAAGTTGAAAGCTGGAGCTAATAAGCTGCTTGGGATCTTGCAATTGTTTATAAGAAAACAAGGATAGTCATGCACATATCACAGTGTGTACTCCTTTTCCACACTTCCATATGGAATGCAAGCTTTAGTTGTAACAGCAGTACCACTTTGTGATAAAATTTAAGTTCTGGTTGGTTTTGTTTCCCTCAAGATCGTGTAACCCATTGTTCATATTTCTATGGCTGAATATTTCTCCTTTTTGTACTACCTCTATTGAATATAACTTTTTTTCCAAAATATTTATCCAGTTTGTCAAAAGCACTTTGAATTTAAGCCTGTCCTCCACTGTCATATACAAATGTAATAAATTTGTTCAATTCTGCAATCCAGACTGTTAGCAAGAGCTTTAGTTCCTCACAGAGCTCTGCAAAATGTATGTTCCTACATTTAAGAGAATGCCATTGATACTTTACTCTCTCTGCAGTTTCCGGACAATTTGAAATACCTAAATAACTAATCTTGCTTAGAAGATTAGTGCAAGGCTTTGTTCTATTGTCTTGGTGATAAAGGATGTACTTCATTGGTTACTTTTCACCCCTGCCAGACTATAAGGATGTCACAGAAGATCACCAAAAAGGCTATGCAAGCATTTACACTTTTTTGTGGTTGCAGCTAACCAAGAAGTTATTCAGTTCAACTGAATTTTAAAAATTTGGGTTTGTATTCAAGAGATGAATCCATCCCAAGATTAAAGTATTCAGAAAACCAAAGGGCACTGATCTTGTCAGAAATTCCACTTACTTTTTTGGTTCATCATCCAGAGTTAGGAAATTTACCAAGCATATTTGAAATTTTGATTCAGCTGCCTTTTTGTCTGAAGACATTCAGCCCTGATGTTCTTCCACTCAGTACAAAAAGCATAATAGCTAAAACCATCCTAAGTATAGAAATTATTGCTATGAGATCATATAATAATTGTGTAGAAAAAGTAGGACTACTGGCAGGAAAGATTTAGGAGATGTTGCATCTGGAATTCCACAGCTTGCCAGTTATGTCTGCCTCTGGAGGTTGAAGTGAATGCAGACATTGACTCTTGAGAGATGAAATTCAATTTAATCTCCTGAATCCTGAGAACAATTTTGTAGGAAGGGTCATAGGCTGCATCTGGCAAATTCAGGTCTGCTTTGTAAAGAATTAAAGGCGTATTTTTTAGCAAATATTTTTTTCACGTAGTCTTAAGCCACCTAGCCCTATTAGGCAGTGCTGAATTTTTAAAGCACTAAGCTAGTTTAAAGGAATGAAGGAAAAAGAAAACATCACTGTTGTGTGAGTTAAAAGCTGCAAATGTACAAGACATACGGCAATAACTTATGCTTGCCCCAGAGGAACTTGCAGTGGAGCTGCAGAATATACAGTTTCTTCAGTGGGAATATGTTTAAACCTTCAAGTGTTTGATGTTTGAAATCTCAAGCCATAAGTGATAAATAATGAAAGAGGGGCATCCTGAAACCATGCACATGTTGGCACTACAATTTAGTGTACTGGGGACATATTTTCATTTCCACTCTTCCATGTTCTCCTAAGAGAAAACTTCCACCAAGATTTCTGATACGACCTAGGACAGAAAATAAGAGTGTAAAACACCCTAGCAGGGATAAGAACTACAAAGCAAGATGACTACGAGAAGCTGTTCAGCCATGCATTTCCAACCGAGAAGCTGAAGTCCTCCAAGGTAAATTTTCTGAGATCACAGCTTTATGTACAGAATTACTCAAAAGGGACTCCAGCTCATGGCTAATCAATTCTCCTCATGCAGGAAATCCACTATTCAGTGCATTTATTGCAGAAGCAAAACTCTGCCCTCACATGAAAGACAAAGTACCCACCTTCACATTCACTGTTACAAACATCAGAGGTTGATGTGCTCTAAGCAGAGGATGAATCTTGTAAAATGATGATTAACCATATGTAATATTGCCTTATAAAAGAGTGTATTAAGGTAATGGAATGGGAGTTTGCTTTGATTATAGTATTTACCTCCGGGTAACTCAGGATGCAAAATGATCAGGTCTGTTCCTATGTTTTTTTTTAAATATGCTTAGTGCGAGACAGCGTTGCAAACCACTTTCAAAGGCAGGAAGAAGGGCAAAGGGATCTGTCCTTTTGCTAGTAAAACCCTGATCTCAAACAGCTGCAAACAATTGGTGATTCTGGTATTTAGGGGACTGACATTCTTTGTCACACCTGGTTTTCATCTTCAGACATCCAAGGGTCTCTCAGAGACCCTCACATCCTCTCTCTCTCACTTCTCTTAAGATCACTTAAGCCTCAAGAGAAAGGCGTGATGCTGGTAGCATAGTACAAGTGGAAATTCGATGTGAAACAAAAGTACTCTTTTACAAAAGTTCAAAATTCAAGATCTTCTGAACTCCCACAGAGAATCTTTATTTTCAATATCTTCTGCAGAGAAAAGTTTCAACATATTCACCTCAAAAAATGAAATGCTTTTTTATATGTAGACTCTGGCTATAAATAAGGATACATATAACATTTTTTATTGACTTTCTAGGTCATTTGGTCCTCCTCTGTCTCCAGTTTTGTCATCAAATTTCAAAATCATCAGCACATATTTGTACTGCTACTAACTGTGGGAATATGTTTGTAAATGTCATTTGTTGGGGTTTTCTTGGAATCAAACTGTTGTTCTCAAAGTTAACTGAGAATTTCAGCTGAAAGGGAAAGCTAGGAGCCCTCCCACGCATATAGGAAATCAAGAAATTCAGTTCTCAGAGCAAACTCGAGAGAAGTTCCTTTCATCAAGATTTTTAGACTTTGGGTTGTGTTTTTTAAGTTACTACGTTTGTCAATATTGCATAGAGCTGGAAAATTTACTTGAGAAGTATACTAAAAACATTTATTAAAATCGAAGCATTTGTTAAATCTGAAGACATCTTCTTTTTAGATGGTGAAAATTTTCTAGTCATTGTACTCTTAAAGGTCCATTACCTTAAAAAAAAAGTTCAATAAAAATGAAAAAACCTAAATTATATGAAAATTATTGGGGAAGTTGTGTGTTCCATCCCACATCCCACCCCCAAACCTCTGGAATTTAGAAAATAGCATCATTCCTATTCCAGAATTATAAAGTTTGGCTAAAATTCTGAAGAAAAACTTCAGTAAAAGTGACATAGAATTTAAATGAGTTATGAGTAATGATAACACCATGAATTATTTCCACTTCCAGAACTTTGTTCTGTTTGACTAGCTGGATGATAGATGATTGCTTCTTCATTGTTGCTGTGCCACTACAAACTCAAGAAAGCAAACAAAAATGCTGATGGATCAGACTTTTTGCCAGTTACCTCACAAGCTGCAGATTCACTACTGCACAAAAGAAATCACTGAAATGTAAGGGTAATCAGAAAAGTTTATTTTGAGAGAGAAAATCAGTACAATGTCAAATATTTCTAAATAGCTCAGTAATCATAAAACACTGAAGTCAGGAAAAATAGTTGCTCATTCTTCCTTTCATACAAATCCACAGTAATTTGGACCTAAATATGGCACAGGAACATGGCATTTGCAGAAATTTGGATGAAAAAAGTTATCTTCTTTTAGATCATCTTTTTGAACAAACAGAAGCATTAGCTTTACAAGAACAGAACAAACTCAGCTCTGTGATAGTTAGGAAAAGCATTTTGCTTTTCTGAAGATCAGCTCTTCTTTTCAGTCATCTTGCTGTCCCATTTCAGAAACCTTGTTACACATTTTCCAAGTATCTGGTAAGGCCTCACATCAGCATTACTGTTTTCACATGCAAGAGTCTCCTTTGTCTGATAACACACAGAGCCTTCACACTTTTATCACACAATCTGATCAAGGTTGGTTCTAAAATAACATCGTATTATGGGAAATAAAACAGTACATTCTGCAAAGCTTCCTTAACAAGATTGAAAGTCTCATCTCACTAAACTTGTAAAATGTGCAGAATATATCTAAAGGTAGCAGATGTCACCTTCAGTTCCGATTTTTCACTAGAGGCAGCGCCAACAAAATTCAGAGATGTCTACACTGATAAATAGGAGAGCAGAATGGGCTAGAGGGAGCTCATGTTTCTTAGTTGCTCATTCACCTTCTGGTTGGTTTTGGACTGATCCTGGGCTCGACTAAGCCTGGGTCCTGCACTGGTAATCATTTATTTCAGTCAACAGTATAAAAGGATGAATGGGTGAGATGGCACCAAGTTGTTCATACCTCTGTCGTCCTCATGCACTCCCAGTCTGCTGAGCACCACATACCCCAAACCCTTGTCATGTTCCTGCCATTTCCTAGGGAACATTACACATCTTTGAGATCTGAAAAAAATCCCTGTAGTGGCTTGCACAGAGATGTCCTGTCACCTCAAACACTGTAATGGCCTGCATCTTTTTCTTTCCCTGTTGTGTCAGAGCTCAAGACAGAGCTCAGCAGCTTGAGAAGTGGGCACACTGAAATGTTGATTTGCTTCTTAGGGTTCAAAATAACATGTAGTATTTCCCTCGCTTACCGATGGTTGAGAATTTCTGTGAATTCTACCTAGGACAATGACTGCTGTATAAATACTTTCTGCATTTGTAGATGAAGAAACTGTCAAAGAGAATTTAAATGAAGATCATAATGCTGACAGCTCCAGTTCCATCACGGCAAATTTCTCGTATATATGTATATAAAAACATGAAGCAAATAAGAAGCAGCACATTTCTACAACATTAGTTCATTAAATTCCATCATGTACTGTAGAAAGGCATAATAGATGCCACAGAAAGCAAGATGATGGTCTTTTATTTTGGGTGCAACCCAGCAATTACATAACCTGTGTTCTAATGACTGCACAGTGCTCCATCATTAAGGAGAAAATTTCATTTTATTTAAAATTATAATCACCAAATCCAGCGATTTCTGATGAGCTGTGTGAATGTGATTTGCAATATTGATTCTACCATATTCAAGTAAGAAAATAAATGCTGAAAGAAACAAGGCTCAAGATAAGTATATTAGAAAGTATTTTTTGTAAGGGATATTAGTAAGCTTTCTCTGCTTTTTTATGATTAACATCTTTGACATTTTACATGCAAATGCTAAAGAGCAGAGATAAGCCAAGGTAGAACATAAAGGACTAGAATGCCACTCAGAAAAAATGCTTACTAGTATCTTTATTACCAATAGCTACTGTCAGGTTGATCTACAGTTTTACTAACCATATATTTTGTATTTCCCATGGAAGTTGTTATTCATATTTCAAAATAGCCATCATAAGAACTGGAAGACTTTTTCAGATATTGCAGTTCAGACATCACAAGCTGTCTTTTCGGTCTCAGACTTCATTCAGGCTCATAGGGTATTCCACTGTAGTAGGACTCAGAATATATTAAAGGATCAAACAGAAGACATACAGACATCACGGAATATTATGAAGGAAATAAAAATGAAACTAACTGAAGAGTTTTATCAAAAGCTTATAGAAGATTTTTAACTAAAATGCTTCATTTCAATGAGTTTCATATTAGCGTAAAGGTGAGAAAATAAAGTATTAATGACTATCAGATGTAAAAAAATGTTACATGCATCTAAGTGGTGCTAAATTTAAAGAATCTGAGGAGGGGATAATTTTTTGTGAGGTTTTTTTTTTTGGTGGGGGGAGTGTTCTTGTCTTGCTCTGAATAAAAGACTAGCTAATAACTATCAAGAAACTGAGGGCAGAGAAATTTTTTTCCTCCAAAATATCAGAATCAGCACCAGCTGCTGGAAATGCAGTAACTTTACTTGAGAGCTGATAGTACTTAGACAACACTGAAATGTCCGTGGGGAAGGCCAATAACATCCTCTGCTGCTGCAATGTAAATAAGTATTTTGTCCTATCCTTTCACTTCAGAGTTAGAGCTCTTGAACACATTCATATGGCTTGAGGTTTTTACTAAAAGTGACAAGAACACCTTAATTTTAGCTACAGCAATCAGGAGTAAATGAGAGGTGAATCAGGCTAAAGGTAATAAACCAGTACTTGTTTGTGTGGTTTAGCAAACTTATTTTTTTTAAAAGCTAATGTTGTGAAAGAGAAACATTTTTTCCATGGTATTGTCCTACCCTAATAAATGAAATTCAGAAAATTCCACACCTCATTTAGAGGAAACATTTTTTTATAACTGGGATACTGAGGACCCTCCATACCTTGGGGAGCTAATTTTAGTCCTTTACTACAATATCAAGATGATCATTACATGTTCAAGGATAAAAAATAGCTAAGAATAAAGCCAAATGGATTTTCAAAAACATTCATCCTGAAGTTAATGATAAATTTAAGAATAGCTAATGTTAAGAGCTCTTTATGAAGTGATTAATGAAGTCTGTCAAGTAGTGAATCCCAAAATGTCTAGAACTTTTTCCAAGTACATGCATCTGCAATTTCACATATACTAGAGGAGAACGAAAAAAATAGGAAGAAGTTTACTGCTCTAATTATAGATTCTACTCAATGGCGAAAAAAATTCTGCATTTGTGTTGGTGTGAAAGCAAATGGATTGGTTAAAAACTAAAAAACAAAAGAAACCCCACCCCCACCAAACTAAAAAAAAAAGCTAAAACATGAATATTGTAAAGGAACTTTTAAACTTTGAAATAGCAAAACACCTTAAGACCTTTTTAAACGAGGTTCAAAGAAAGTACTCCCTTTCAACATAAAGTACTCCATTTTGATCTATATGAGGAATTTTCCTCCCCAAAATTAATTTTTTTTTCCAGTTTTTCCTTTCGGCCATCAGCCTCCTTCTCCTGCCCACCTGTGTTCCCACACACACATGCTTAGTTGATTTTCACTTATGTCCTTGCCATGCTTTAAATGACCTTGCATTAAGGACCTTGGCACATCGTGAATGTACATGTGTAATATTGGAGTGTATTACCCTCTCCTGCTTCTGACCTGAAGAGCATATAATAAACCTGGGAAAATGTATCATACTAAGCAAGATAAAGAGTCACTACAGTTTGAATACCTCAGCAATAGGTAGAACTTTTGAAGTTTCTTATAAAATCTTCAAGCTCATCTTCTCAAGGTTTCACACTTGAGTTAAATACTTTCCAGCTTTTGGGAAGCCACTAAAGCAGCTTGCATTAGTGGTATTACACCTAATACAAACGTTTCAAGCTTTTTAAGACCATTTGGCATCTAAGGCTAAGACTGAAGACAGCATCAGCCTATATACATAGGAGTTAATATGACAAATCAGGCTACTTCACAATGAAATGCCTCTCTCCAGATGACGTGTATGTATAAGAACAAGCTAAATTGTCATCTCTTCTCTCTTTCAGGTCTCATACTATGGCATTCTGCTGGCAGAAAACTTCCTCGCCAAGAGAGCAGGCCCCATCTGTCATTCACTCTTCTTGTTTCTCAGCAGAGTTAAAAAGCCTGACAGTTTCCATGAATAACAATGACACATACTCTTATATCTTGCAGAGAGGCATGAATTTTATTGATGAGAAAGGGGGGAAAATCCCTCAGTGTTTAAAGAGTTTTCTGAGCACTGCTTGTGTCTGGTTTTGAGTGAAGATGGAACTGCCATTGCGTGCGAGTCAATGAACCTGATTATTGCTGTCACCGTGTAATTGCTGACCTAGGCCACTGCAACTAAGGACCTCTTTTCACACAAGCCTATTTGGCAAACAACACCCCATGCTTTCACAAGAAACATTCTTCTGTATCTAGGTTCCAACAGCTTTTAATACACAGTTCTTGGCCATGCAGATGCATCTGCACTTAAAATGCTACTTAAGCACAGTTTTTGAACACCTTTAAAAGTATCCAAAAATCGTAGCAAAGAGGCATGTTTGGGGGGAGATGCTCACAGTTAGTATGTAGAAAAAGTGCTTTTGCTGCCATGAGTGATTTTCTTGGTAGGCTTAACGAACATAATTGCATAAATATAGTTATAGAGGCACATCTATACTACCTAATTTTCAGAAAAACTACAACTCCCTGTTTGGTAATAGGGGTTTTTTGTCAGTGCAGAAGACAATGGGAAAAAAAATCCAAGAAAGGAAAGCTTACCCCAAGTCTACCTAGCTTTTTTTATTAATAATGCACCTAGCTTTTGTTTTTAATAATGCAACACGATGTCAGTCATTGGTCAGTCTGGTGTTGGTCAATAGTTTATTAAAAAAAATGTCCACCCCTATCCCATATGAAATGTTTTTATGAAAGAAAAGGGGAGCCAACTGCATATAGGCCTCTATTTAGAAGCACTTTTTATTATTGGCATGAATTATTTGGTATTTTGTTTTTCCTTCATTTTTACTTTTGAACTTCTGACTGTATTCTATCAAGTTAACTGAGAAATATACTTACATCCTAGGGGGTATGTACTACATTTATTTTTTCATAAATCTATCTTCACTGTGTAAAATTCAGTCCTTGTAGAGGCTGATCAAGCATCACTCTTTGACAAAAACGCTGCTGAATATTATGTTAAATCTTGGCACAAAAAGAGGTATATGCAAATGACATTTTGAGAGTCATCAGCAATAAATGAGAAGTTTAGGAACATAGGAAAAGATAGAACACCATGAGGACTAAAATAATAGAACAGAAACTGAGTTGAGTATAGTTTGGGACAATATCACATATTAAATGTCCAGAAAAAAAAAATAATGAAAATTGGGACTGAAATTTTGGCTAGTAGACTAAAATTTCATCAAGAATTAGAAGAAAGAAACTTTTTTTTCAACTTGTTACATCTGTTTGACTAATGCTACTCCTACCTCTGTCTGAAACTCTCCAAATTCCGTATTGACCTTCTAGTCAAGAGCCAGCAGCACTTTCTTACCTAGTGTTCCAATTGTTCTTTTAAGAATTAGTATTTCTAAACTGGATCCTTTTGAACATGCTTACAATTCAAGGTTGTGATGAGTTTGTCCCTTCGACAAATCAACTGCTAAACGAAAAGAAGGGGAAGCAGGTGTAGCACAGAAAGAAATATTTTTTCTGCCCAACTGAAACCCTATTGAAACCAAGGGTCAAAGTGCCTTTTAAGGGAAGCAATAAAGCTACTTCTTTGTATTGGGTCACTCACTATGTACTGAGTCACACAAGTCTACTATTTCTTCTCTGTCTGATTCAGATGAAAGGTCCAGATTCAGAAGACAAAATAGCTCCTTAGATGTTTGCTTGTTTGCTTATTTCTGAACCAAGAAAGCTGCATCCACAACCTGAGTAGTTTTGGTCAGTGTCACTGTAGAAAGACTCTGATGATAATTTGAAAAGTGTCAAAGTTCCTCAGTGTATATCATGATAAACTCAAACATGAAAATTCTACTTTTGCTGGGAATCCACCTCGTAAAGTTTCTGGTCTAACAAGGTCTCAAACACTGTGCTTTTTCATGGCTGGAATGTCAGATATTTTGCATGGCCAAAGTTCAGCAAAATGAAGTTCAGCAAAATATTACTTGTCAGTAGGTTTCAGAAAATTATCTCTCAGAGAGCCTACTTTAGAAAGAGGATGACTGAACTAAGGTGGAACCAGACTTTACACACTTTAATTTTATTCATATGACACAGTCACAAAATGCTTAAAATTCTGAAAACTTGAACTTCATAAAGTGACTCATGCATGAGTTCTCAATATTTTGGAGCAGAAGAATCTATTTTGAAATATGGTGATCATGGGCAGGCTTGGTTAGTAATCCTCCTTGGTTAGCCCACACCCAAATCTGTATCAGGTAGAACAACTGATTAATCCTTCCCATACACACAAAGCATGTCCTAAAGTTCATAACTGCTGTTTCAGCTGCCTATGTCTAAAACACAGTGAGCCTAACAATGTGAACTGTGCCGTGTCCTCATTTGAGGGAATACTAGGAGATGAGTAATATGCAACATGTCAGTATGTGCAATCATTTTGTTGTATTTCAAACTGCATTAAAGGTTATTTTAAAGGTATTTTTCTTACAGGCATGGGAGGAAGGAGTTAGCACCTTTGTGGAAGACAGCGGGCTAATAGCTGAGGCTAATGTGGAAACGACACAGTATGAAATATGAAATAAATGGTATATAACAGCTTTCAAGATGGAAACAACAACAAAAGGCTTCACCAAAGCAGACCAAAATTCTGCAGTTTTGTATACATACTGAGATAGTTCAGTAAGAAAGCATATTTTTATGACTAGCAAAAGTTCATAAGCATAGGAAAGTGATGATGATGTTAAAGAACTTTAGAATGTTAGAGTTGTTTGAATAGGAATGTACTAAAACAGCTCTTCACTGATAAAAGATTTTTCTTTTGGTCATATTTGTATTTCTAAATAATGTCTCAAAAATGCATTAACTTGCAAACTTTACTTTAGATAGCTTAGCAGCCTTGTTACTCTTAGTACACATTTCTGGATAAAACATCATGTGCTTTTAAAACCTTGTGACTCTAAAGTTATACTACACATAGGTACGGTAGAGATAGTAATATAAAGACATTTAAGTTTAAGATTCAAGTGGCATGATGTGTGTCAACAGTGCAGTTGCAGTTACAGTTGGTAGCTCCATGGTGGAGCCAAAAGCATGAGCTTTACACTTACTGCTGAGAGAGAATCAGAAACGTAATGTGTGAGAGCATCCAGCTTCCTACAGGGTAACTTTGTTCCAGCATACCCTACAGAACAGTGATTTCTTAAACTAAGCTGCAACTGAAGTGTGTCAGGAAGTCTGTTTCATTAACTGAAATAGCTAGTTGTTTTTGTAGAGTGCCAGTCATCAAGTTTCATTGCTGCTGAGTGTAGATTATATCATAAGTATGTCACAGCAAGGGGGAAATTTCCATTTCAGAAAGGAAATCATACAAACAAAGCCATTCCACAAAGATTTCAGACTATAATCAAGTGTCCTGGGGACAATCAGCATCTTTGATTTTAGATAAATACTTTCATATGCCAAAGAAATTATCATTCAGTATAAAGCATCTTAATTGAGATGAAGTGCAGAAGTCATTCATTTACTAAAGTATCATTCCAAAATTAGCTTCATAAAGCAAAGGATATTTTTTCCTATTCACAAGCATGTTTTAAAATACAAAGAACCATATACATCAGTTTTTAGTGAAGCATTAATCTCATTTTCCAAACTGAAAGCTGTTTAGTTCTTTGAAATTATTACTTTTTAAGTGTTATAAACTTAATGTTCAGGTACACATTAAAATAATATGAACAAAAGATAATGACATAAAATTGAAACAATCCTAGGTTATTTTTGTACTAGCAATGTACAGTTCCTTAATGAAAAACAAATAAGCATCAAAACTAAAGTCATAAGTGAAGCTTGAATCTGCTCCACATGTCCAGTTCAGGATAGATTATCCTTAGAAGGAGAACAGGTGATTCCTAATGCATTTCTTCTTGTCAGATTGGGGATACCCAAAAGAAAAGGCACTACCAGTTTACTACATTGCTTGTGAATTTGTGGAAACAGAGTTCAGATGCCAAGTTATTCATCTGGATGAACCACTGAGTGTCACAGACAGTTCAGCCTATTTGTTGCAGGCATAGAACAGTCTCTTAAACCAATTAAAAGCATTTGAGAGAGAGAGCTTCTTGTTGTTGCACAGGGTAGTACAGTTTTATGGCTTTATGAACCTTCACTTTGAAAGCTTATAAAAATTACGTTATCAGAAGAACTCACTTTTGTCTGATTACAGAGGGTTACTTCTTGTTCTAAGGCAAGCAAAGAGCACACTCAGTTGAGGAGCCCAGTTTTCAATTCCTAGTCACATCTGGAGAAGATTCCTTTGACATTGCCCAAGTTTTGCCTGCGTGATGCAAAGAGTTAACAGTATCCTCCCATGTTTCTCTGTCAGTGTCTTCACTGGTAATTAACATTCTAGAAATGACATTTATTTCTCATTTAAGAGTGGTAACAGCGTGTCACTTCTGCAACTTTCTGGAGATAGAATTTTGAGGTCTGACCTTTAAAAATACTTATGAAAGCAAACGAGCTATGAAAATGGGTTGTGTTTGTTTGTATGTGTGATAGTCATTCAGTATACTAGCAATTAGGAGAATATAAAATTTTAGGTTGCATATGCAATGGGCATGTACATCCTGTACTCATTTGGAAGGGGTACTTCCTATTCAGAGGTAGCTACAGAATGCTAACAGAGTACATTCTCGTACAGAGCTGTTGGTCTGTCATACCCAGTCCATCTCCATTCATTGGAAACATTCATTTAAATGTGAGGGAACACTAGCTATTGAAACATACCTTGCAAGTTAGTAGTGAATTTCCATTTGTCTTAGTGTTAGAGGTTAAGTAAGCTCTGAAGTAAGATCAATCCTGAGAAGTACTGTTTGAACTAAAATATACCTTTCTAATTTGTAAGCTCTTCAGTTAAGAGATGTATCTACTTACGCAGTATTTCAGAGATGGGAGATAAAATGCTGGAAGCATTACTACAGCTAAGGTGAGAGCGAAGGCTCACGGGAGTAAGTACAAGATACTGTGCTAATTGCCTGGAGCAAAAGTGAAAATGCAGCACTTTTTACTTTTTAAAAATTGCATGAAATTCTAAAATTGTATACTGCTTCTAATGACATACTTTTGCCAGAGTCCACTTGAATAGCAGAAGATTTCAGGATATTAGCAGAGTTTTTATTGCAGCATAATTTGTTATTGTGACTGCTACAGACGTGCTACTATGTGCATAGCTGGTGCCAAGTGGAAGATTTGTTGTTGCAAAAGAGTGTACCACATCCCCGTAAGGGAGGAGGCTAGCCAATGAGGTCAGGCTGCATTTCCACTGATTATGATAATGAAGTAGTGGTCTCAGAGACTAGCTGGATTTCAAGGAGGCTGTTGTATTAACAACAGGGAGAAAAGTTTGCTGAGATGACAACTGTCATGCAAGCATCTACTCAGCATGTTGCAAACAAGTTCAACTAAGTTGACAAGGAATATAAAACTGCCTATATAACCAATGCCAGTTGTTTTGCTAAGGAAAAGAATTGTTATGACTCATGAGAAGAGTAAAGGAGTTGCCTGAAATCTGTGAGAACAAGTCAGATTAGTGCTATGCTAAAAGCTCACCAATATGCTGCTAACCAAGAAAAAGAAATTGGTTAAAAATAATTTAAAAAAAGAGAGCCACTCTCTACATGAAAAATCTGTGCCTAAATCAAGTACTGATAATGTAAAACTTTAACACATATGAATCACTGAAGATAAAGAGCTTTAAAAAACACATATAGGAAACTGTGGTAATCAAGAATGATGATAAAAATAATTGAAAACAGTTATTTAAAAAAAATTACCAGAATAAGGTAATTCTTAACTGTTTTTCTGACATACATAAAGAAAAATTGGATTTTGGGAAATACAGTTTGATTAAAGCATATAGGATACCACACAGGAGAATTATAGCAATGCTAAATAAAAAAGATAGCATTCGAGCCCAAAATTCATTGTTTTAACTGCAATTCAATTTTAATTTGGACATCATTAAGTTTATAAGGATTAGCAACAACAAAAGTGGATATTGTTTCAAACCCTACAGACCAATAGCAATAATGCAACTGCCCATCGATTTCTTCACAAGGAAAAAGAATATAGTCCCAGACATTAAGAATTGTGTTAGTACACAGTTTTCCAAAGGAATTATTTTCTCCAAGACAAGGTCATCATAAGTCAAATGGGTTAGAGAACAATATTCAAAGAGAAAGATGTCAAAAGAAATTTGGAAACTCTTTTAAAATAAGATGGCTGCTAGAGAGCAAGGATAGTGTGGTAACAACAAAAAGGTGAGAATGACATCCAAAGCGTGTCCTGGTTCAGCACAATGTGAGGACAGTACTTAACAGTGTAAGAACACAGTGAGAAGAAAATAGAAAATAAATCAATATAAACTTAACATTTACAGGATACAGATATCTGATAAAGAAATTTAAACACATTGTGAAAAGTGCATGGTAGCACAGGCTTAACTAAACTTAGTAAGAAGATTTAAATGTTACCACATCAAATGTATTGGTGAGTAATTAGATGTGTTTTCTAGTGGACTGGAAAACTCCTCGCCGGGAGAGACCTTGCAGCTGCTGTTTTTTTCTTGTCTGCTCCGCCGCCCCCTGCCCCCCTGCCCCCCTG